>JBBDGP010003952.1:0-235960 GCA_037952835.1 Lithobates septentrionalis | reverse complement strand
CACGGCACAAGTTTTAATCCTTTGTGTAATCAGCATGATATGATTTAGAACTCATCACAGTCCCCCGTTATATTACAGTCCATTCTTAAAGTATATGTAAACCCTCACCTTGTAAAACAAACCATTAAGTTTAAAATAGAAATGGAATCAAAACATTTTTTTTGTATTTTTTGGTTCATTGTGATCATATAATCTCTGATCTCAGCTACATAAGGAGCTTAGAGAGGTGGGGGTGGAGAAACAGCAGTACACTGATCTTCCCAGTTAATGGCTGTGCAGAGGGGTGTGTCAGCACACAAGTCTGATCATTGGAGGACAGGCAGGCTGTTCTCTCAGCACAAAAATGTAAAGAGAGCCGGTAACACTGTAATCATTTAAAGAGTACTTTATTGGTTACATCGGAGTGACAATAAAATAATGGCGTTGACGTGTTTCGGCAAAGAGCCTTAGTCGCTCTCTCAGCTCAGCCAGAAAACTACCCACACTGGGATGGATGTGCTCTCATGCCTAGACATACTTTCATGCCTAGCGTGGTCAGTTTGGCATAGGACAGCAGGTGAACTGGTGCAATCACCAGGGATTTCACATAAAAGAAGCAATACAAAGAGAACAAGAGACTTTTTAACACAAGTACATGGTACAGCAGCCACATATCAGGAATATAAAATGTTGGGGTAACATATTCTTTAAATCAGGGCCCCCATCAGAGTCCTCTCTTTCATCAGAGTTTCAGTCAGAATCCCCATTACATCAAGATCCCCAACAGAGTTCCCCATTACATCAGAATCCCCATCATCATCCCCCCTTACATCAGGCCCCCCATCAGAGTTCCCCCTTATATCAGAGTCCCTATCAGCATCCCCCTTACATCAGAGTCCCCCTTTACATCAGAGTACCCCCTAACATCACTGTCCCCATTAGAGTCCCCCTACATTACAGTTTATCCTTAAATCAGGGTCTCCATCAGAGTCCCCCAGTCCCTCCTTAAATCAGGGATCCCTTTAGAGTTCCCACTTACACCAGAGGCACTCCTTACACCAGGCCCCCCATCAGAGTCTCCCGTTACACCAGAGGCACTCCTTACATCAGGGCCCCCATCAGAGTCTCCCCTGATGTAAGGAGGCAACAGTGACATTTACAAAAGCAAAAAATACATTTGCATTGCTGGTATGTAAAAATGCCACCTTTCCTTAATACATCCTTTAGAAAAAATGACATAAAAATGGCAAAAAAAAAAAAATCTGCCCCCCCCCCAAATCCCAACCAGGACTCATATCCTTGGTCAGGATAATAACCCCAATGCAAAAAAATAAGAAGAAAAAAAGTACCCCCCCAAATCCATACCAGATGCTTCAGGTGTGGTATAGCTTTTAATTCAATTTTCCCATTCAAAGAACAAATCAAAAAGTTGATGTGGGGTCCCCCCCCCCCGATATCCATACCAAAACGCTCATCTGAGTATGCAGCCTTGCTTGCTAGCACTTTTTGCAAATGTTTACATTCATTCTGAAGGTTTCACTTGATGAATTTTTTTTCATTTTTTATTTATGGGGGGGGGGGTGGTGCAGCAATCTTATGGAGGGGGCAATCTGTAATATCGATGGAGGACTCTGATGCATTTCATTCTTGGACCCAGGCAGCACAATGTCTTGGGCCAGCCCTGACTGTATGTATATGTATATATTTTTTTATTATATATATATATATATATATATATATATATATATATATATATATATATATATATATATATATATACATATATATATAATGTGATATTGGGGGGATATCTAGCTCAGTGGTAGATGCGTTTGAGGCCGGGTTCACACTGGTACGACAAACGCTCCAACACTGGGAGCTCATGTCGCATGACGTGTGAAAATCAATGTTTCCCTATGGGAGCCGCAATCATGCCCCGGGCAGTGACTTCATAAGAGGTGGGGTCATCGGATGACATCACTCGGTGACCACGCCCCTTGCCTATATAAGTTGTTGCTCACCACGAAGAAGACCAGAGGGAAGAAGGCGACGGAGAAGACCGGGCCACCGCCAGCAAAGGAGCCGGCAAAAGAGAGTTCACAGCCAACGGAAACTTCAGTTTAAGGGCGTGGTAGCCCACTTTTATTGAAAGTAACAAAAATAAAAGTTCATACATGCATGGGTTGCCCACACAGGGGTTCTTCTGCCAAAAAATTACAACAAAAAACGAAAATGCCAAGTCAACTGTCCCTCAAGGCTCACTCAGCCTTGGTTGCAGTACAAAGCTGCGCAGGCCCACTCTAGGAAGGGGTTCTCCTGACACATCAGGCTTTCACCTCCTCCATGGTCCCCTCTGGTCCCCAGGACTCTCTCTCTTCCAGAGGTCTCAGCTATGGCCTCCCCGACTCTCTCAGCTGGCCCAACTCTCTCAGTCCACTGACCTGGAACCTCTCCTACATGGAGTGCCGTCTCAAGGATATTGCCTGGGTTCTTAAACGGTAGCACACCTCCCTCCCGGCTGCAGCAACTGCTCCCACACCAACTCCCCTGAGCTCTGCTCAGATCTGCCTTATAATGGGTGCGTGGCACCTGGACACACACACAGCCTGCAGAACTTCTGGAAAGCCCGGACACAAGACTGAAGACTCCATCTCTACCAATGCTCTTTGAAGTCTTTCAAGTTTCCAGACCCAATCCAGACTTACAAAATCCACAGAAGACTTAAAGCATAGTTTTCTCTGCTCACCAATCTTCTGCTGGAACCTTTCAAACTGCCTCTTTGAGAGTTCTGTGTCCATATATATATATTGCTGTATGAAGCAGATCCAGGAATTTGGAAGTTGGTCATCAGATACTTTTTAAATGGCAACATATTAGAATTTCCTTTCATAATAAATGTCCCATTTTATTGCCCATGTAGCACTACCCTCATCCATTCACATAAAGAGGGTCTATTGTTCATTGGAGCCGAGCCTCTTTCCAGGAGAGGCCGCTCTCTGCATCTCCATTTGCAGGTGGTCCCCTCCACCCTCTGACCATTAATATTGATGTCCCCGGCATATTGAGACATTGGGATTTTGTCCTCCGTCCCCAGTGCCCACCAATCATTTTTACAGCTCTTTCGTTGATTGTCCAAAACTAATAATCCCATTTTCCGACAACGGCATTACTTTCTGCTCCAATTATTTACACTTTATTACTTTCATAAACTGCCCGGGGAGTCTAAAAATAGCAGAGGGTGCGCGGCTGGCAGGACGGGATCATTTATGGGCTCTTGGCTGAGGTGTCTGAGGTGTGAAGAGATGGAGACGGTGAAATATGGGGGGGGGGGATGCGGCATCTTCGGGAAGTTTTCTGCCGGCTGTTGTTATCGGAGCGGTTGGCAGCTGGAAGTGTGAATCCATTAGCATTGTTCACAGTGTGCGCCCTCCGAGGATCAGCTCTAAGGGAAGGGTGTCCAATGACCGCCGCTGGGGCAGAAAGGGAATCTTTTCTAGGATGAATCTTGTTGGAGACATATAGAAACTCATAATACCGGAAAGTGGCAATTAAAAAAAAATCAATTTTATCTTAAATTTTTTACAAATTTTCAACTCGCATCTTCTTTCCCATCGGGTTATTTAACCACCTGCCTACCGACAAATTCTGAAATTTTTCTCCTACAGAAGTATCATTTATTTGCTAGAAAACTACTTAGAACCCACTTTTTAACCACTTCAGGACCACCCACAGTACATCTACATCATTACTTTGACGTTAAATACCCAGTATTTTTTATTAATTTGTACTGGGGCAATTCTGTGTCCAATAAAAGTCGTCCTGGCGGCGGATTCGCGACAGGATCACTTTTACAGGTGGCGGGAGAGGTGCCCCCCCCTAGGGTGACCACATTTCCAAATTAGGTTACACTACGATACATTAGATAGATTGATGAAATGTTTTAAAATTGCAACTGTAATTAAAATGTGATATTAAAGTGGTTGTAAACCCCCCCGCCAAAAAAACAACAACTGCAAGACAAAGCATAATGAGCTAGTATGCATAGCATACTAGCTCATTATGAAATACTCACCTTAGATCGAAGCCCGCGCACTGCTCCAGCCGGCAACATTGCTCCCGGAGTTACTTCCGGGTATCAAGGGCTCCGGCGCTGTGATTGGCCCGGAGCCGCGATGACGTCACACTCCCGGAGTGATTGGCCGGAGCCGCAATGACGTCACACTCCCGGAGTTACTTCCAGGTATCGCTGGCTCCGGTGATGTGATTGGCCAGAGCCGTGATGACATCACACACCTGGAGTGATTGGCCAGAGCCGCGATGACACTCCCGGAGGTACTTCCGGGTATCGCTGTGATTGGCCAGGAGCCGCCAGTAACAGCACACGAACGTGCCGTTGCTTCAGTGCACATGTGCCGATGATGTCGGCACATGCAGATACAGGGGATATCTCCTAAACCGTTTAGGAGATATCCAGGGTAGCTACAGGTAAGCCTTATTATAGGCTTACCTGTAGTCAAAAGTGTATTGTAAGGGTTTACAACCACTTTAACAATCATTACCAACATATATGTATTCCTTCTGGTTCTAATACCAGCGTCCCTAATTCAAAAAAGTTTGCTGTTTAATAATATGTCTATGTATTATCTCTATAACAGATATAGTAATTAAAGTAGAATCCAAGGCCCTGATGAAGCGGGTCATCCTGCTAAACACGTAGGCCAACTCATCGGATTCTTCAGCCAGGAATAACAACAACCTGCCCTGCCCCTAATTCCGCCCTCATAAATTATCTCATGTAATTACACCTAAATGTTTTATGCAGAATTAAGTTACAAAAATAAATATTAACAACTTTATCAGTGCCCCTGAGCACAACCTCACCTGTGCCCATCAATGCAGGCTCACCTGTGCCTATCAATGCAGCCTCATCAGTGCCCATCAATGCAGCCTCATCAGTGCCCATCAATGCAGTCTTGTCAGTGCCCATCATTGCAGCGTGACCTGTACCCACTATTTCACCCTCACCTGTGCCCACCCTTGCAGCCTCACTGTGCCCATCATTGCAGCCTCACTGTGCCCACTATTGCAGCTTCACTGTTCCCACCATTGCAGCCAGGGCCGGTACAAGGGGTGGGCAGGCGGGGCTTCTGCCCTGGGCGCAATGTGGGAGGGGGCGCTAGGTTGTGAGCAGAAAAATCTGTCCACAAAATGTAGCTGTAAAACTTGTATGCCCCTGTTGCCTGCCTAAATGAAGGATTATGCGCTCCTGCTCACTGCTCTGCGGCAGCAGATGCACCCTTTTCCAAGCTCCCTTCTTGAGTTTCCTATGAGTGTCCCCCCCCCCCCCACCGGAGCTGGTACAGTCCCAGTGAAAGTGCATGTGGGCGGAGCAGGAAGAGAACCTCACATTGCAGCATCGATCTTCGGTTCCCGCCCAGCACACAGCAGAGCGCTCCTCCAGAGCAGGGTGAAGATGTGTAAATCACGGATGACAGACTGGATCCTCTTCTACTGTGAGTGCTGACTGCTCTGCATTCCACGCTGTGATTATAAACGTGCCCTGTACTTTTCAGTGCAGGTTTATTGAAAGTGAAAGTAAAAGTAAAATTCTTGAACAGGTTAGGAATTAGTGTGACATTTCAGGTGCTACATAGATGTAATCCACATAATATCTTCTAAAAAGAATGATAGATATGAAAGATGAAAGATATAATGTGTATGTGGATTACATCTATGTTAGCACCTGAAATGTCACACTAATTCCTAACCTGTTCAAGAATATAAGCATTACAAAGCAAAGGATGTGATTTCTTGTCCCAGCCCAACTTCAAGAAAGTCCACTTTTGCAGTGTGGGGGAGGGGGAAGAAGGTGGGTACTGTATAGTCTTTTTTTTTTTACATGTGAATCTATGCTTCAGCCAGCTCCAGTGCTCTCCTCCTCCCTATCACATATAGAGGAAGATTAACCCTGTATGGTCCAAAGTGGAGGCTGCAGTGTGACCACTGTCACTCCTGACACAGGAGCTGCAGGGGACCAGTAACAGAACTGCAGAGAGCCTGCTGAAGCAAAGGACAAGGTAAAACTGAGTACACAGTTCAGAATTCAGCAGGGGCTGAATTTTTGATCGGTGTGTAACCCTCTCTGTTAGACAGAAACCGATTGTTATATCCACTTCTGGTGGAAATCCTTGTTCAATTAGCTGTTTGCAGTACTGATCAGTGTATTCTGATAGGGGAGAATCCCTGCTGTCAGAATACAATGTCCCAGTGAGGGGGTATTCCCACGCCCACCCCACTTGTGTGGAGGGAGGAATCTGTCAGCCACTTGCTTGAGCCCCATCTCGATCCAGCAATGTGCACAAGAGCACTTGCTCTTTAATGGACTGTTTGTTTATAGTGCACTGTAATAGTACTTTGCACTGTGTGTCTGATTTGCAGCACTGGGAGTTTGGTAGTAACTCCAAAACCAAATTGTGTAAAAATGAACCATGAGAATTTGACTAGAGTTATTTGAATATTTGGGAGTTATTCACATTATATGTTATAGTATTTCATTTTTTTATTTACAGTACCAGGAGTGTGGTCTTAACTCCCTCACAACATGTTTTTTGCAGCACAGGGAATTTGGTCCCACATACATGTGATATGTAATTGAATATTTATGCGTTGTTCGCATTATATGTTTTGGTATTCTACTTGCAGCACCGGGAGTCTGGGATTCGCCCCCTCACAATTTTGTTTGCTGCACTGGTATTTTGGTTCCATATTCATGTGATATAAAATTCACTTGGCCATATTTGATAATGGCACATACACTAAGATTGATATAATTTATAGGGGTACTGCTATGCACTAGGGTGTATATACTCCTGGTCTCTGTACCCTGCAGTTTACCGCTCTTGACTCCTGTACATTGTATATTACTGTACATACACCTTACCTCTGCACTCTG
This sequence comes from Lithobates septentrionalis, assembly GCA_037952835.1. Classification (NCBI taxonomy): domain Eukaryota; kingdom Metazoa; phylum Chordata; class Amphibia; order Anura; family Ranidae; genus Lithobates; species Lithobates septentrionalis. The sequence continues at coordinate 229,029 of JBBDGP010003952.1, read as the reverse complement.
TATGTTTTCCTCTCCTAACTCCTGCACACTGTACACGCTGCTCCTGATCATTGTACTTTGACCTCAGATAGATAGATATCAGGTGTGTAAAATAACTGGTCATGGGGGGGGGGGGGGGGGGCGCAGCCCAGCATGTTCGCCCTGGGCGCTGGTTGACCTTGTCCCGGCACTGATTGCAGCCTTATTGTGCCCACCATTGCAGCCTCACTGTGCCCACCATTGCAGCCTCACTGTGCCCACCATTGCAGCTTCACTGTGTGCACCATTGCAGCCTCACTGTGCCCACCATTGCAGCCTCACTGTGCCCACCATTGCAGCCTCACTGTGCCCACCATTGCAGCTTCACTGTGTGCACCATTGCAGCCTCACTGTGCCCACCATTGCAGCCTCACTGTGCCCACCATTGCAGCCTCGCCTGGGCAGAGGAAGAGAGAGGGTGGCAGGATCATGACTGGAGGAAGAGGAAAGCCGCGGGATTACCGAGCAGAATAGCACGCCAGAACTGCTTACATTACAATTGCCTCCGCTCTGCTCGCCATCATACACAGCCCCGCCTCCTCCTAACCCCGCGCCTGTGATAGACAGAACACATCCCAGCATTGGACCGGCGTTCTGTCTATCACAGGCGCAGGGTCAGGAGGGGGCGGGGCTGTGAATGACAGTGAGCAGAGTGGAGGCAATTGTAATGTAAGCTGTTACAGTGTGCTATCCACGCTCTGTGGTCCTGCGGCTCTCCTCTTCCTCAAAGCTCTCTTCCCACGGGGCGATCGATGGGAGAACGGCTCCCGATCAACCCTGCCCGCCGCCAGTGCTCGCCCCCCCCCCCCCCCCCCCCCCCGCTCCCAGCCAGCCCAGCTCCTTGCCAGCCCTCATTTTCCATGTGAGTAGGCGAGTAGAAAATTTGGGGGCTGATGTATAGAACATGCTGTAGCAAAAGACATTTCTAAAGAAAAAAAAACGAATCACAATTACCGGTAAATTGACTCGCAGTTGCATCCGGTAATTGAAAAAAAACTAAAGAAAGGAACAAATGGCGTGAGGTCTCTACCCCCAGTCTATACCACCCCCCCTATGGCATGTAAGGGCATGTGGCCTGGCATGGTTCAGAAGAGGGGGGTCTCGCTTGTCCCCTTCTTTCCTGACCTGCCAGTCTGCTTGCTCGGATAAAGGTCTGGTATGGATTTTGGGGGGACCCCACGTCGCCTTTTTTTTTACTTGCAATTTTTTAAATTAATACTCAGCTGTCAGTGAGGAAACCCATTGACAGCTGTTGACTCATTGGTTGTTAAGAACGCTGCGATACATACTATTCCATTATGCTGTGGGATGAGCTCATCAGGCCCCACCCAACTACAGAAAACAACAGGAGGGGGTGGAGACAAGACCAGTCCCCCTGCACAAGGAGAGAGAGCAGCAGTGGGCAGTCTTTATTACAGGAAGTCTCACACTGGATTACTGCACAGATCTGGTAGAAAGACACAAAGATCACCGAGATACAAGGAGAAAACACGTGGATTTATTATCCCGGAGCTTTACAATGGCGTTAAACTAGCGCCCCCCCATAGGCGTGCGCACAGGGTGTGCCGGGTGTGCCCAGGCACACCCTAATCACCCCATGCACATTAGTGTTGTCGCTCTGTGTAGCAGCAGAAACAGGGGAAAGATCTCCCTCTTACCAGCTCTGCCATAAGAGAAGTGTTTATGCTTTTCTCTTTCACTGTGCCGGCAGGGAGATCAATGTGCCGGGGTCATATATATGTAGACACCCGCACATGCATGTGTGTTTGAGCTTAAGGGTGCACACCCTAATGTAATAGGCTGCGCACACCTATGGCCCCCCCTATGGACACATTATCACACCGCTGTTTAGTGAATCATTTATCGGGAGTGTTTTATACATTATATATTCTATGAGTAAGAAAGTTTTTATTCTCTACTGATGAAATAATGTGATAGTGATAAATATAGGAGCTGCCGCGTCCACTATGACCCTGACCTAGGTCGGGTCTAAAGTGAAAAATTGTCTATCGGTTTTTAGCGGTGATGGAGCTGCTCTGTGGTAAATTAGTTTTAATGCTCTAATAGTGATGATAAATAAAATCTGTGATGGGGGATAATCAATAAAGGGCCAAGTGCTAATCGTCTGTGGTGCTTATGTAGCTGACATGTGCAAAGCGGGAAAAAAAACCCCAAATAAATAAATATCAATCAATCAATCTGTGTACAGTGAGTAAGATGAACAGTCTCAAAAAAGGAACAGTCTCAGGGGCTTAAGCCACTGGAGATAATCACTAATTAGTAGGAAAAAAATCACAGTATATATCCAATAAATATACATTAAAAAGTCATCACAATATATCTATAATAGATGGTAGGAAGTATCTTAAATGTTCTAATTAATATTCAGAAAAATCTCAAAGAAACTCCACTGGGCATGATAAAACGCTCAGAAACGATGAAATCAGGCTGGGACAGGAGTACAGGTAAATCACACTTGTTTAATATTAAAAGTAAAAAGAACAAACGTAGTCAAAACATAGCCAGAGTTCAGTAACCAGAACGGATAGTCAGACAAGCCAGAAGTCAGGGATCAATGTAGTGGAACAGCAAGCAGGATCTGGAGCCAGAAGGGATGTCAGCAAAGCAAGTCTTGAACAGGATCGCAGGAGATAGCTTCTGTGATGTTGACCAAAGAGAAGGCAGAGATCGTCTGGACTGGACGGCTTAAGTAGGCAGGACTGACGAGCAGGATATCATCAACAGGTGAGTAACTGTGAAAAGATAGGAGCTGACAATTAGCCGACAGCCAAGCGGCCAGCTCAGAGAAGGAAGGGCTGAGCCCAGCACTGACAAAAACAATCCATCGAAAAAAGCAAAAGCAAAGGAAAAAATCTTCTCTAACAGACAGAAGGTGACTTGTGCTTAATCCACTCCGTGCTGGATATAGAGTATTTAAGGTGCAGGTGCTTCACTCCCTGCTCTTTTCTATATAATGCGCTTACCAGAGGGCTCTCCCCTCAAGGGGGTGTAGTCCCTTCACAGCCACACTACTGTGTGCTGAAGTATTGGAACAGACCTCCAGTGGTGTTGATCTCTAACAGCCTCATTATTAGGGATGAGCTTCGTGGTCGAGTCGAACCCATGTTCGACTCGAACATCGGCTGTTCGACCGTCCGTCGAATTGCGAACGATATGGGCCATTCGCGCCAAATTCGTGTGGCGCGTCACGGCCCATAATTCACTGCGGCATCGCAGTGCATTGCTGGCTGATGATTGGCCAAGCATGCACTATGACCCGCATGCTTGGCCAATCACAGCGCCGTCAGTAGAGAGAGCTGTAATTGGCCAAAGCCAGGGTGGCTTTGGCCAATTATGGCTCAGGGGATTTAGTACACGCCCCACACTATATAAGGCCGCCTGCACGGCGGCCCTGTGTAGTGTGTGTTCCGGTGTGCTGAGAGATAGAGAGAGAGAGACAGACAGTGTCATTTGATTTGAGTTAGATAGATTAGGCAGAACAGTCAGTCAGTTAGCTGCACTTACAGTGTATTGTGTATATATATGCATCCCTGGTGTTGCATATATATATATACACTGTATTCAGTTTAGCTAGATCCGTTCCTGTTATCTTCTAGACTATTTACATTTAGTGCAGTGCGTCCTGCTCACAGTGTTCAGCTAGATCCGTTCCTGTTATCTTCTAGACTGTTTGCATTTAGTGCAGTGCGTCCTGCTCACAGTGTTCAGCTAGATCCGTTCAAGCTATTTACATTTAGTGCAGTGCGTCCTGCTCACAGTGTTCAGCTAGATCCGTTCCTGTTATTTACATTTATTGCAGTGCGTCCTGCTCACAGTGTTCAGCTAGATCCGTTCCTGCTATTTACATTTAGTGCAGTGCGTCCTGCTCACAGTGTTCAGCTAGATCCGTTCCTGCTATTTACATTTAGTGCAGTGCGTCCTGCTCACAGTGTTCAGCTAAATCCGTTCCTGCTATTTACATTTAGTGCAGTGCGTCCTGCTCACAGTGTTCAGCTAGATCCGTTCCTGTTATCTTCCTACTGACAGGCAGGCTTGTCTGGTTACAGTATATAAAGCTACCTGAAGAAAATTACAGGTGTTCTATCCCAGCTTAGTGCAGCTACAGGCCATTAGTATGTCTGGAAGGCCAAGAAGGAGAGGCAGACAGTCACAAGCCAATAAGAGAGGGCAAGCAGGCTCTGTGTCTAGTGCTGGTCGTGGAGACGGTGCATCCTCATCAGCACGTGGCCATGGGACACGCTTGGCCTTTTTTTCGGCAGCTGGCCGTGTTGAGCCGCAACATGCGGAAGACTTGGTCGAGTGGATGACCAAGCCGTCCTCATCCTCCTCATCCTCTCTCACCCATGCCCAGGGTGCTTTGTCTGGCAAAGCAGCGGCCTCTTCCCTCGGCTCAATATCATCAGTGACTCCTTCCCTAGCTCCACCATGTCCTCCTGAGGAGTCCCTCGAACTGTTTGACCACAGTGTTGGGTACATGCTCCAGGAGGATGCCCAGCGTTTGGAAGGCTCTGATGATGATACTGAGCTCGATGAAGGCAGTAACATGAGCACGGACAGAGGGGGTGCCCAAGAAGGACAGCAATCTGGCAGCCATGCTCCCCCTGCTGCAGCATACTGCCAGGTTTGCTCCAGTGATGAGGAGGGAGGGGATGATGAGGTCACTGACTCAACGTGGGTGCCTGATAGGAGAGAGGAGGAGGAGGAGGAGGAGGAGGAGGCGGCGGCACATCACCAACGAGGCAGGATGCCCTCCAGGGGCCAGCCTAAGGGCAGCACATTGACTGCATCACACCCCAAAGCTCCACATGTGCAGGGCGCTGCAGTCTCTGCGCGTTATTCAAAAAGTTCTTTGGTGTGGGCCTTTTTTGAGACCAGTGCATCAGATCGCACCGCTGCTATTTGCAACATATGTCTCAAGCGTATCTCGCGTGGCCAAAACATCTCCCGCTTGGGTACCACATGCTTGACCAGACATATGTTGACCTGCCATGCAGTTCGTTGGCAAGCGTATCTAAAAGACCCACACCAAAGAACAAAGAGGATCTCTCCTTGCTCCTCATCAGCTGAGATTTCCAACCCCACTAGACCTTCAGTCCTCTCTGAGACCTGCAGTGAGAGGAATGAAGGTGTAGAATTAGGTGTGTCACAGCCAAGTACTTGTGGGCAATCTGCTTTTGGTACACCGACGTCAGATTGTACCAGGCAAATTTCCCTGCCCCAGCTGCTGCACCGCCGAAAGAAGTTTGCTCCCAGCCATCCACATGCCCAGCGGTTGAATGCTAGCTTGGCAAAATTGCTAGCACTTCAACTGCTGCCTTTTCAGTTGGTAGACTGCCCCCTTCCGTGAGTTTGTGGAATGTGCGGTTCCTCAGTGGCAGGTACCCAAACGCCACTTTTTCTCACAGAAGGCGATTCCGGCTCTCTACCGGCATGTGGAAGGCAATGTCCATGCCTCGCTGGACAGGGCGGTCAGCGGTAAGGTGCATATTACCGCTGACTCATGGTCCAGCAGGCATGGACAGGGACGTTACCTAAGTTTCACGGCGCATTGGGTGACTCTGCTGGCAGCTGGGAAGGATGCAGGACAAGGTGCAGTAGTGTTGGAGGTTGTTCCGCCACCACGCCTCCAAAATGCTGATTGTGACACACCTCTCTCCTCCACCCCCTCCTCTTCTTCTTCCTCCATGGCCTCTTCCTCTGAACCAGCGGTGCTCCGTAGGCGTTCAAGGGGCTACGCAAGTACGCAGGCCAAAAGATGCCATGCGGTGCTTGAGCTGGTGTGCTTGGGGGACAGGAGCCACACTGGGGCAGAGGTTCTGTCAGCTCTGCAGGGGCAGGTTCAGAGGTGGTTGACGCCACGCCAACTTAAGGCAGGAATGGTGGTTTGCGACAATGGCACCAACCTCCTCTCTGCCCTCCGACAGGGACAAATGACCCATGTGCCCTGTTTGGCTCACGTCCTTAACTTGGTGGTGCAGCGGTTCTTGGGCAGGTACCCGGGCTTACAGGATGTCCTGAGGCAGGCCAGGAAAGTCTGTGTGCATTTCCGCCGGTCATATAATGCCAGTGCTCGGCTGACGGACCTCCAAAAGGAGTTTAACCTGCCCAAGAACCGCCTAATCTGTGACATGCCCACCAGGTGGAACTCAACGTTGGCCATGCTGCAGCGGCTGCACACGCAGCAGAGGGCCATCAATGAGTACCTGTGCGACTATGGCACCAGGACAGGGTCAGGGGAGCTTGGTTTTTTTTCCCCACGCCAGTGGGCCATGATCAGGGATGCATGCACTGTCCTGTCACCATTCGAGGAGGCCACGAGGATGGTGAGCACTGACAGTGCATGCATCAGTGACACTGTCCCCCTTGTCCACCTGTTGGAGCACACGCTGCGTGGAATAATGGACAGGGCACTTGAGGCAGAACAGAGGCAGGAAGAGGAGGACTTCCTTAGCTCTCAAGGCCCCCTTTATCCAGACAGTGTTCCTGCGTGCCCGCCGATCACACAGGAAGAGGACGAGGAGGAGGAGGAGGAGGAGGAGGAAGATTGTGTCAGTATGGAGGTGGAGCCTGGCACTCAGCATCAGCAGCAGTCTTTAAGGGATCAGTCCCAAGGAACACATGGACTTGTACGTGGCTGGGAGGAGGTGGCTGCGGACGTTGTTGTCCTTAGTGACCCAGAGGACTCCGGACCGAATGCCTCAGCAAACCTATGCTGCATGGCCTCCCTGATCCTGCAAAGCCTGCGTAAGGATCCTCGTATTCGTGGTATCAAGGAGAAGGACCAATACTGGCTGGCAACCCTCCTTGATCCACGTTACAAGGGTAAGGTTGCGGACCTTATCTTGCCATCGCAGAGGGAGCAGAGGATGAAACATCTTCGGGAGGCCTTGCAGAAAGGTCTGTGCAACGCGTTCCCAGAGACTGGGAGGTTACAAACTCCTGTTTCTGGACAACGTGTTGCTGAGGCTTCGGTCAGTCAAAGAAGGAGCGGTGGAGAAGGTGGCCGTCTGACCGATGCGTTCAGACAATTTTTTGGTCCGCAGCCCCAAGGTATGATCGGTTCCAGCAACCATCGCCAGCGTCTGTTTTACATGGTGCAGGAATACCTAGGGGCAAGATCAGACTTGGACACCTTTCCCACCGAAAATCCTCTGGGTTACTGGGTCTTGAGGATGGATCACTGGCCAGAGCTTGCACAGTATGCAATTGAGCTACTGGCCTGTCCTGCATCCAGCGTTCTTTCGGAACGCACATTCAGTGCTGCTGGAGGCGTGGTAACCGATCACAGGGTGCGTCTGTCCACCGACTCGGTCGATCGGCTGACCTTCATAAAAATGAATCAGTCTTGGATCACCACCAGCTACCAAACACCTGATGCTGATGTAACCGAATAATTTTTTTTGAAATCTCAGATCCCTTCAAAGACTGCCTATGCTGATGCTGAGTGACTATCCCTGAGTAATTATCCTCTTCCTCCTCAATCATCACGCTGATAGCTTGTAAGAACATTTTTGGTTCTGGGCGCCACCACCAGTGCCTAAGGCACAATTTTTCAGCCCCTGTTTAACAGGGGCGTGTAATTACAATTTTTGATGTAATACTTTGCAGCAGGGCTCGTTCCTGCATTCCAACTAGAGTGTCTGTGAGGGGTTGCAGTGTTGTGGCACCAGCACCAGTGCCTAAGGCCCAATTTTTCTGCCCCTGTCTAACAGGGGCGTGTAATTACAATTTTTGATGCAATACTTTGCAGCAGGGCTCGTTCCTGCGTTCCAACTAGAGTGTCTGTGAGGGGTTGCAGTGTTGTGGCACCAGCACCAGTGCCTAAGGCCCAATTTTTCTGCCCCTGTCTAACAGGGGCGTGTAATTACAATTTTTGATGCAATACTTTGCAGCAGGGCTCGTTCCTGCATTCCAACTAGAGTGTCTGTGAGGGGTTGCAGTGTTGTGGCACCAGCACCAGTGCCTAAGGCCCAATTTTTCTGCCCCTGTCTAACAGGGGCGTGTAATTACAATTTTTGAAGCAATACTTTGCAGCAGGGCTCGTTCCTGCGTTCCAACTAGAGTGTCTGTGAGGGGTTGCAGTGTTGTGGCACCAGCACCAGTGCCTAAGGCCTAATTTTTCAGCTCCTGTTCAACAGGGGCATGTAATTACAATTCTTGATCTAATATTTCACAGCAGGGCCCTGTGAGGGCTTACAGTGTTGTGGCCACAGCAACACCTAAGGCCCAAATTTCTGCTGAGTATATAGGGCAGGACCCTACTTTCAAACATCTAACTTACAAACGACTCCTACTTGCAAACGGAAGGAGACAACAGGAAGTGAGATGAAATCTACCCCTAGGAAGGGAAATTCTCTCCTGTAAGAGTTAATATGGGAAAACAATTTCTCCTTTCCACTGATGCTTTCCAATCCTTGTTCCACAAAAAAACCCAAATTTTCAAAAAACATTTTTCATTGGAACAAAAAAGTGAGGTGAAATCTTCTGAAGAGGAGGAAAGACAGCAAAACAAATGTCACAGGGGTGATAACCCTTCCCTATGTTTTCCAAAAAGCTTAGAAAAGATTTTTTGGCTGGAGCTAAACACGTTAAAAATGTTCAAAATTACAAACAGATTCTACTTAACAACAAACCTACAGTCCCTGTCTTGTTTGCACCGCCTGTATACTGTTGTTAAGAGTATATAGGGCCTGGTGGCCCCACACCTTTCCTTATTTTAATTTGGGTGCGGGGTTCCCCTTAATATCCATACAAGACCCAAAGGGCCTGGTAATGGACTGGGGGGTACCCATGCCGTTTGTCTCAGTGATTTTCATCCATATTGCCATGACCCGCCATGACATTAAACCCGCAAGCAGTTTTAAATGAGATTTTTTCCTTTAAAAATGACATTTGGTGCAGGGACTGTTCTAAACATGGGAAACACGCGTCACTTTACAGGCATACTATAGACACCCCCCAGGTACGATATTTAAAGGAATATTTCACTTTTTTTTTTTTACTTTAAGCATCATTAAAATCACTGCTCCCGAAAAAACGGCCGTTTTTAAAAGTTTTTTTTGCATTGATACATGTCCCCTGGGGTAGGACCCGGGTCTCCAAACCCTTTTTAGGACAATACCATGCAAATTAGCCTTTAAAATGAGCACTTTTGATTTCGAACGTTCGAGTCCCATAGACGTCAATGGGGTTCTAACGTTCGTGCGAACTTTCGGTCCGTTCGCGGGTTCTGGTGCGAACCGAACCGGGGGGTGTTTGGCTCATCCCTACTCATTATACACAATGTGCAAGGAAAAGAAATAACAACCAGTAGTGCAATACCAATTTAACTCGATTTATTTGGTCATCAAGGGTATAAAATTGCGTGCGCAATGAGAAACGGGAAGTCTGCGATTCCCGGAGGTTCCTCAGATAAAAACAGGAAGTGACGCAATGACGCTGTGGCTCCGCCCTCCGCCTTTTGTCATCTAGATGTCATCTTGATCTGGCGCCATCTTGCTACACTTTCTGGAGTATATACCATGCGGTAACCTAGCAACCCGGTGTAATTAGGTTTAGCCACCATTTTGTTGTAGCCTGTGTTGTGTTCTTACTTAGCTTCTATACGAGTGGTTCATAATGTACCCATGTTTGGTTAGAATAAATTAATCTTTTTGTAGTTCCAAAATTCAAAATTTATCCTGCACGTGTAGTTCCTAAAAATATGGGAAGTATTTAAGGTGCAGGTGCTTCACTCCGTGCTCTTTTCTATATAATGCACTTACCAGAGGGCTCTTCCCTCAAGGGGGTGTAGTGCCATCACAGCCACACCCCCAGTTCCGAAATTCAAAATTTATCCTGCATGTGTAGTTCCTAAAAATATGGGAAGATACTTTACGTAGGTTCTATGCCTTAGTGTTGATAGATAAAAATATATTTGGTAAAAAAGTATTATATTTGGACAAAATTAGTCCGTAATTCGTGTCACGGCATATAGAATACTATGCAAAAGGATATGTAGGGGACAAAAATGTTGAAAAAAGACGCATATTTGATGACAAAAATTTACAAAAACTAATTTAAAAATACATGATAAAACTACCTATTAAAAAAAAGCCTAATAAAAAAACATATATTTTGAGGGATTTATGAAAAAGTACCTATTGTATAAAATATTGTGTAAAATAGCAGAAAAGAGTATAAAAGTGGCATTACTGAGAAAAATTGGAAATTGAAAGAAGGAAGGGACATGCAGTGTACTAATTTAACAAATAATTAGGTATTAGAGAGCAAATTGAGCATTCAAGACCTGTGTCTGTGATACTGAATTCATTTTCAAAAATTAATTAATTTGATCTTAGAAATTAGTGATAAAACAATTCAGGTCTTTATCAATGTTCAGACCTTCTGGTTGGAGGGTATTTAACAAGAAAATCCATCTGGTCTCTTTTTGTGAGATTTTGTTTCTTCTTGTCATCACCTCTCCAATGCCCTGAGATCTTATCAATGGCATAAACAGTCAGTACTGATGGATTTCTTTGATGATGTTCTCTGTCTTGACACACTATGTTTAAAAAAAAAAAAAAACATTTTTTATATTACAGATGTGTTCACCAATTCTGACATGTAATGGTCTGGTTGTTCTCCCCAATGTACTGCAGCCGGCACGGGCATTCCAACACATATGTCACATGTGTGCTGCTACATGTGATCAGTTCCCTGAGCCTATATTCTTTTCCTGTGGACAATGTTCTGAAGGATCATCAGGAATGTTTTATCATGCCCAGTGGAGCTTCTATGAGATTTTTCTGAATATTAATTAGAACATTTAGGATACCTCCTACCATTTATTATAGATATATTGTGATGACTTTTTAATTGATATATTGCATATATAATAAAATTAAAATTACTGTGCTTATCAGACAAAAAGAGCAAGTGAATAAGTGAATGGATGAAACATAAATAAGTTTGTTTTTTAGAAAGCAAAGCTGCAACTTCCTGTGAGATACGCACAAAATAAACAACTTTCTATATTAAGTTGCGCTATGCTCTCATGTGAGTGAATATTAGCAATAAACCTTAATAATGCTAAATTATATATATATATATAAAGTGACTCCGTACATAAATAAAAATTGATTGATGAATTGATTAGATCATGTTTTAAATAGTCCACTGTTTTAAGGTGATTTTCAAAACGTGAAATTAACACACAATACACCCAAGAGTCGTGGTTAAAAGAGATAAAGACCTCCACCTCTGCACACACTTCTGCTTACCGACTCCAAATGATCTCCTATTACAGGAGATCACACTCGCTTGTGGCTTAATACCCAGAGAGATGGAACGGTGATCCCAGAGTCTTCACAGAATGTAATCTTTCAGGGGCACGTGTTGAAGTAATGCTTCCTTTCTTGTGTGAATAAGACACATAGCGGCATTCAACAGGCCCCAAGATGACGTCAGGTGTGGCAAAACGTGTAGGGAGGAGCGACGTGCTGACATCACCGTGTTCACGCGGGTCCCGGAGTGACGGCTGCTACCGAGAGCCGGCCGGCTCGTTTATACTGCAATCTCTTATTGTTTTAACTGTAAGTGCAATGCTTTCTTATTTAATCAAGTAACCTAGGATTTTACATTATGGAAGCTTTTATGTCTCTTTGGAGATCAATGAGCAACACGTGCGATCACCGTTCTATCCCTCAAAAGGCCCGGGCTGGGTATTAAGCCACAAACGAGTGTGATGGAACGGTGATCCCAGCGTCTTCACAGAATGTAATCTTTCAGGGGCACGTGTTGCTAATTAATCCCCAAAAAGACATAAAAGCTTCCATAGTGTAAAATCCTAGGTTACTTTATTTAAATAAGAAAGTATTGCACAATAAGAGATTGCAGTATAAACAAGCCGGCTTGCTCTCGATAGCAGCCCATCACTCCGGGACCCGCGTGAACGCGGTGACGTCAGCATGTCGCTCCTCCCTACACGTTTCGTCACACCTAACATCGTCCTGGGGCCTGTTGAATGCCACTATGTGTCTTATTCACACAAGAAAGGAAGCATTGCTTCAGCACGTGCCCCATAAAGATTACATTCTGTGAAGACGCTGGGATCACCGTTCCATCTCTCAAAAGGCCCCGGGGCTGGGTATTAAGCCACAAGCAAGTGTGATCTCCTGTAATAGGAGATCATTTGGAGTCGGTAAGCGGCAGTGTGTGCAGACGTGGCGGTCTTTATCTCTTTTAACCACGACTCTTGGGTGTAGCGTGTGTTAATTTCACGTTTTGAAAATCACCTTAAAACAGTGGACTATTTAAAACATGATCTAATCAATTCATCAATTAATTTTTATTTATGTACGGAGTCACTTTATATATATAATTTAGCATTATGAAGGTTTATTGCTCATATTCACTCACATGAGAGCATTTATTGCATATATACTGTGATTTTTTTCTACTAATTAGTGATTATCTCCAGTGGCTTAAGCCCCTGAGACTGTTCATCTTACTTCTTGTACACAGATTGAGTGATTGATTGATTTTTATTTTATTTATTTATTATTTTTTTCCGCTTTGCACATGTCAGCTACATAAGCACCACAGATGGAGCACTTGGCACTTTATTGATTAGTCACCATCACAGATTTTAAAACGAATTTACCACAGAGCAGCGCCATCACCACTAAAACCGATCGACGTAATATTCTATGTCTTGTTAATTTATTTTTTTCCCTCTGTGACCCTTTTTGCCCTTTTACAATTTCTGGCATTGCAAAGTAGCAGAATTTCTTCCTTTCCTATGACAGGTTTGTAGCGTCGGACGCACAAGCTACGCACGGCGGAGGCTTTTATGTCCGCATTTAATAACACAATGTTCCGGTAATTCTACGCACGATGACAACCATTTATTTCCCGCGCTGTTCATTGTTTATCTGGAATGGCAATTTCTTTGTCTCTATGAGTGCGATTTATTAATTCCGAGGAATCGCTGAACCTCATCAAACGCGATTGACATCTCAATGGGGCTCCCGGCATTGTTTGCTTATTTTGCAGAAAAACAACGAGAAATAAACAAGTTGGCTGGTTATACGGTTCAGAATGTTCCAACGATTACACGTGGAGAAATTGAAAATAAAACAAATAGGAGGACTGGCCACCCCCCCGCCCCCCGCAAATCATTGATAATGCAAAATGAGGGCAAACATATCTTTTCCAATTTGATTATGCAACAAAATGACAGCTCCGGCGTTGTTTGTCATCACATGGCTCCTGTTGGGTATGTCACACCCTGGCACTGTGCACATGGCTTTGTTTATAAACAAAAGCCATGTAATAACCCAATTAACAACCACCCCATAGTAGTTTTGCTGCTACAGGGTGGCCGCTCTGTGCAGAATCATGTATATATATATATATATAGGATACTGCTCTTCCAGGTAGTGGGCGGGCTTCTGCTGTGATTAGTCAGCCGATCAGCGGGTGCCGGCCAATGAACGTCCGCTGGCGCCCGCTGATTGACGAGAAGACAGGACGGAGCTCTGCCTATGTAAACAAAGCAGAGCTCCGTCCTGTCAGCTGGGGGATGTGCTGGATTTTGTTTCCCTGCATAGCACATCCCTTAGTAAAAACAGCACACACACATAAACACTGGTTAGGCACACATTTAAGCCTTTGATCGTCCTAGATGTTTAACCCTTTCCCTGCCGGTGTCATTAGTACAGTGAGAGTGCATATTTTTAGCATTGATTACTGCATTAGTGTCACTGGTAGGGTTGCCACCTTTTCTTAAGGGAGAAGTATAGCCACAGCTCGTTTGGCTGTACTTCTCCTATGGATCACAGGAGTGCAATTCGTTTTTCACTCCTGTGACCCATTTTCAGCAGACAGCGGTCTGAAGTTCACTCTCTGCTGACGTATGAGAGCATAGGAACACTGGAGTGCAGGGAGCACAGGAACACTGGAGTGCAGGGAGCACAGGAACAATGGAGTGCAGGGAGCACAAGAACAATGGAGTGCAGGGAGCACAGGAACACTGGAAATGCGGGGAGCACAGGAACAATGGAGTGCAGGGAGCACAGGAACACTGGAGTGCAGGGAGCACAGGAACAATGGAGTGCAGGGAGCACAGGAACAATGGAGTGCAGGGAGCACAGGAACAATGGAGTGCAGGGAGCACAGGAACAATGGAGTGCAGGGAGCACAGGAACACTGGAAATGCGGGGAGCACAGGAACAATGGAGTGCAGGGAGCACAGGAACACCTGAGTGCAGGGAGCACAGGAACACCTGAGTGCAGGGAGCACAGGAACACCGGAGTGCAGGGAGCACAGGAACAATGGAGTGCAGGGAGCACAGGAACAATGGAGTGCAGGCAGCACAGGAACAATGGAGTGCAGGGAGCACAGGAACAATGGAGTGCAGGGAGCACAGGAACACTGGAGTGCAGGGAGCACAGGAACACCTGAGTGCAGGGAGCACATGAACACTGGAGTGCAGGGAGCACAGGAACACTGGAGTGCAGGGAGCACAGGAACACTGGAGTGCAGGGAGCACAGGAACAATGGAGTGCAGGGAGCACAGGAACACTGGAGTGCAGGGAGCACAGGAACACTGGAGTGCAGGGAGCACAGGAACAATGGAGTGCAGGGAGCACAGGAACACTGGAGTGCAGGGAGCACAGGAACACTGGAGTGCAGGGAGCACAGGAACACCGGAGTGCAGGGAGCACAGGAACAATGCAGTGCAGGGAGCACAGGAACACTGGAGTGCAGGGAGCACAGGAACAATGGAGTGCAGGGAGCACAGGAACAATGGAGTGCAGGGAGCACAGGAACAATGGAGTGCAGGGAGCACAGGAACAATGGAGTGCAGGGAGCACAGGAACACTGGAAATGCGGGGAGCACAGGAACAATGGAGTGCAGGGAGCACAGGAACACCTGAGTGCAGGGAGCACAGGAACACCTGAGTGCAGGGAGCACAGGAACACCGGAGTGCAGGGAGCACAGGAACAATGGAGTGCAGGGAGCACAGGAACAATGGAGTGCAGGCAGCACAGGAACAATGGAGTGCAGGGAGCACATGAACAATGGAGTGCAGGGAGCACAGGAACACTGGAGTGCAGGGAGCACAGGAACACTGGAGTGCAGGGAGCACAGGAACACTGGAGTGCAGGGAGCACAGGAACACTGGAGTGCAGGGAGCACAGGAACAATGGAGTGCAGGGAGCACAGGAACAATGGAGTGCAGGGAGCACAGGAACACTGGAGTGCAGGGAGCACAGGAACACTGGAGTGCAGGGAGCACAGGAACACTGGAGTGCAGGGAGCACAGGAACACTGGAGTGCAGGGAGCACAGGAACACCGGAGTGCAGGGAGCACAGGAACAATGCAGTGCAGGGAGCACAGAAACACTGGAGTGCAGGGAGCACAGGAACAATGGAGTGCAGGGAGCACAGGAACACCGGAGTGCAGGGAGCACAGGAACACTGGAGTGCAGGGAGCACAGGAACACTGGAGTGCAGGGAGCACAGGAACACTGGAGTGCAGGGAGCACAGGAACACTGGAGTGCAGGGAGCACAGGAACACTGGAGTGCAGGGAGCACAGGAACACTGGAGTGCAGGGAGCACAGGAACAATGGAGTGCAGGGAGCACAGGAACAATGGAGTGCAGGGAGCACAGGAACACTGGAGTGCAGGGAGCACAGGAATACTGGAGTGCAGGGAGCACAGGAACAATGGAGTGCAGGGAGCACAGGAACACTGGAGTGCAGGGAGCACAGGAACACTGGAGTGCAGGGAGCACAGGAACACTGGAGTGCAGGGAGCACAGGAACAATGGAGTGCAGGGAGCACAGGAACAATGGAGTGCAGGGAGCACAGGAACACTGGAGTGCAGGGAGCACAGGAATACTGGAGTGCAGGGAGCACAGGAACACCGGAGTGCAGGGAGCACAGGAACACCGGAGTGCAGGGAGCACAGGAACACCGGAGTGCAGGGAGCACAGGAACACTGGAGTGCAGGGAGCACAGGAACACTGGAGTGCAGGGAGCACAGGAACACTGGAGTACAGGGAGCACAGGAACGATGGAGTGCAGGGAGCACAGGAACGATGGAGTGCAGGGAGCGCAGGAACACTGGAGTGCAGGAAGCGCAGGAACAATGGAGTGCAGGGAGCACAGGAACACTGGAGTGCAGGGGGCACAGGAACACTGGAGTGCAGGGAGCACAGGAACACTGGAGTGCAGGGAGCACAGGAACAATGGAGTGCAGGGAGCACAGGAACAATGGAGTGCAGGGAGCGCAGGAACAATGGAGTACAGGGAGCACAGGAACACTGGAGTGCAGGGAGCACAGGAACACTGGAGTGCAGGGAGCACAGTAACACTGGAGTGCAGGGAGCACAGGAACAATGGAGTGCAGGGAGCACAGGAACACTGGAGTGCAGGGAGCGCAGGAACACTGGAGTACAGGGAGCACAGGAACACTGGAGTGCAGGGAGCACAGGAACAATGGAGTACAGGGAGCACAGGAACACTGGAGTGCAGGGAGCACAGGAACACTGGAGTGCAGGGAGCACAGGAACACTGGAGTGCAGGGAGCACAGGAACACTGGAGTGCAGGGAGAACAGGAACAATGGAGTACAGGGAGCACAGGAACACTGGAGTGCAGGGAGCATAGGAACAATGGAGTGCAGGGAGCACAGGAACACTGAAGTTCAGGGAGCACAGGAACACTGGAGTGCAGGGAGCACAGGAACACCAGAGTACAGGGAGCACAGGAACAATGGAGTGCAGGGAGCACAGGAACAATGGAGTGCAGGGAGCACAGGAACACTGGAGTGCAGGGAGCACAGGAACACTGGAGTGCAGGGAGCACAGGAACACTGGAGTAGAGGTGACTGGGCACAGGTGAGTGTGACTTGGGCAGGCTGACAATGGTGTAAGGTGGCTACTATTACTATTCATTTCCAGGCACAGCCTGCTTGAAGAAGAGAAGCAGCGGTGTCCCCGCCGCCATCCCAGATACACTCGGCTTTGTATGGTAAGAGGATTATCGCACTTCAAAAAGGAGTGACAAGTAAACTGGATTCACAATAAAAGGATTAGGAGGAAGACGGGGAATCGATGAAAGTCTACTGTACATGATGGGTCTGGGAAAGGAATGATTCACCTTCACCGGCCCGGATTACCTCCCATTAGTTATGTATTTATGCATTTGTTTATAAGAAGAATGATGTGCGCAGCTATAGCGTGTTATTAGAGTTTATATATTCACGTTACACTTATTATAAAGACGTTTACAGAGGAAGGAGAACTTCCCTTCTGAGGAAGAAATGAGTAACATTTATAAATTGTTATATTTCCTAATTTAAGGCCAAATTATTTGTATTTAGTTTTGGATAGACTAGGGAGGGCTTGGAACCCAAGGACAAGCGGAATGTGGGTTGGCAGCAGCAAGACGGCATGGCAAGCAGAAGGTCCAATTTTTTTGTAAGCCACCTGCCTCTCTCTTAAGCCGCGTACACACGAGCGAAATGTCCGACAGAAAAAGTCCGAAGGAAGCTTTTCATCGATCGTGTGTATGCCTCATCAGACTTTTTTTTTCAAAAATTCTGACAGACCTAGAAATGGAACATGTTCTAAATATTTCTATTTCTAATAATATTTATTCTAAGCAAAAAAAAAAAAGGTGATTCTCATTTTACCCAGAATCATGCAGCTCTACTATGGGGGTACCCGAGCTGAGCCACTGCTCTGTGTGCCCCGCCCCCTCTCTCACCTCATTGGCTCACTGACTTTGACTGACAGCAATGGGATGGGCTCAGGTAAGTATTAGGGGGGGCTGCTCCACACAGAAGGCTTTTTATCTTAATGCATTGAAGGGGTTGTAAAGGTTCCTGTTTTTTCACCTTAATGCATCCTATACATAAAGGTGAAAAAACATCCGCTTATTGGCCCCCCCAGCCCCCCCTTTACTTACCTGAGCCCTCGAAAGTCCCGCACTGAGAACGCGCTAGATTTTGGCCCGGTCTTCTCGGCCACTGGCTCGCGCTTCTGTCAATTAAATCCAATGATGCGGGTGCCGGGGGGAGGGGCCAGAGTCCTGCACTCGGCGGCTATGGACGCCGAATGCAGGACTTGGGAGCGCGCCTGCTAGGTAACTCCCCCCGGGAGAGCGCTACTCCTAGGGTGTTATCTGATGCAGGGAGGAGCCGCGAGAGCCGCCGGGGGACCCCAGAAAACGCCATTCGGGGGGCCACTCTGTGCAAAACAAACTGCACAGTGGAGGTAACCCTTAGTGTCAATTTAAGATTAAAAAAAAAATAACTTCTGACTTTAGAACCACTTTAACCGCTTCAGCCCCGGAAGATTTTACCCCCTTCCTGACCAGAGCACTTTTTACAATTTGGCACTGCGTCACTTTAACTGACAATTGCGCGGTCATGTGACGTTGTACCCAAACAAAATTTGCGTTCTTTTTCCCCCACAAATAGAGCTTTCTTTTGGTGGTATTTGATCACCTCTGCGGGTTTTTATTTTTTTTGCGCTAAAAACAAAAAAAAAAAAGCAACAATTAAAAAAAAAAAAAAAAAAAACTATTTTTTACTTTTTGCTACAATAAATATCTCCAAAAATGTTTTTTAAAAGACAAATTTCTTCATCAGTTTAGGCCAATATAGGTTCTTCTACATATTTTTTATTAAAAAATTGCAGTAAGCGTATATTGATTGGTTTGCGCAAAAGTTATAGCGTCTACAAACTATAGGAAAGGTTTATGGCATTTTTATTTCTTTTTATTTTTTTTACTAGTAATGGCGGCAATCTGCCATTTTTAGCGGTACTGCGATATTGCGGTGGACAGATCGGACAGTTTTGACACATTTTTGGGACCAGTGGCATTTATACAGCGATCAGTGCTACAAAAATGCACTGATGATTACTGTGTAAATGTCACTGGAAGGGAAGGGGTTAACACTAGGGGGTGATCAAGGGGTTAGGTGTGTTTCCTAGTCAGTGTTCCTAACTGCATGGGGATGGGACTGACTGGGAGAGGAGACATATCGTTGTTCCTACTTACTAGGAACACGCGATAAGTCTCCTCTCCCCTGACAGAGCTTTACACACACAAATCCCCGTGCTGGCTTTCATGCCCACCGGCCACACACATCGGGTGCCCCGCCGTGCCACACAAGCTATACCTGGGAATGACACAGGAAGTTGAGGAGAGGGTACTCTAGAGGGAGGAGCATGGCGATGGCGGCTCGTGATATCACACATGAGGCCATCATATCCTTGGTGCAAGACCGACCAGAGATATGGGACCCTGAATGCCCAGGATACTCGGACAGGGTCATGAAGAGGTTGGAATGGGAGGAAGTGCACCGATTGGTGACACCAAACTGGGAAAATGTGTCTGCAAGTGAACAGGATAACCGAGGTGAGTGCAAACGATTGATGTGTGGGTAGCAGGGTACACATACATCATATCTGTTGCCCATAGCTACCATACTTTGAGAGGAAAATTGATTGAAGGTTACCTATTAGATTAAAGTCGCTGGGACCCGAGCCACATCCCAAATCGAGAGAAAAAGCAAGAAGAAATGCCCCAGGGATTTTATGGGCGAGGGTTGAAACCAGATAGAGATGTAGAGATGTGTATAAAAAAGTAGTACAAAATGTATTAGTTAACAAGACGTACAATTTACATGTAGAAATATTAAGATCAAGAATCCAGTGGTTATAATACAGTAATCTACAGCAAAGTCATCAGCAGAGTCATGACATGGGTCTCATGGTCGGAGGCCAATCAATATGCACGAGTTCAGAACTCCCAACATGTTTCGGAATGTTTTTAGGTTAACCGCTTCAGCCCCAGAAACATTTATCCCCTTCCTGACCAGAGCATATTTGTGATTCGGCACTGCGTCGCTTTAACTGACAATTGCGCGGTCGTGCGAGGTTGCTCCCAAACAAAATTGGTGTCCTTTTTTTTCCCCACAAATAGAGCTTTCGTTTGGTGGTATTTGATCATCTCTGTGATTTTTATTTTTTGTGCTATAAACAAAAAAAGACCGACAATTTTGAAAAAAAAAGCAATATTTTTTACTTTTTCCTATAATAAATATCCCCCCAAAAAAAAAATATATATATATATATAAAAAACGAATTTTTTCCTCAGTTTAGGCCGATACGTATTCTTCTACATATTTTTGGTAAAAAAAAAAAAATCGCAATAATCGTACATTGATTGGTTTGCGCAAAAGTTATAGCGTCTACAAAATAGGGGATAGGTTTATGGCATTTTTATTATAATTTTTTTTTTACCAGTAATGGCGGCGATCTGCATTTTTTTATCATGACTGCGACATTGCGGCGGACACATCGGACACTTTTGACACTATTTTGGGAACATTGTCATTTATACAGCGATCAGTGCTATAAAAATGCTCTGATTACTGAGTAAATGACAAAGGCAGGGAAGGGGTTAAACACTAGGGGGCGATCGAGGGGTTAAGTGTGTCCTAGGGAGTATGTCCTGTGGGGGGGGGGGGGGTATGGGCTCACTACAACATGACAGCGATCACTGCTCCCAATGACAGGGAGCAGAACAGGGAAATGCCTTGTTTACATAGGCATCTCCCCGTTCTGACGCTGCGTGCCACAATCACGGGCCCTCGAGATCCGCGGGCACGGTCATGGAAAACACGGCGCGCGTGCGCCCACTAAGCTGCGTCTTAAAGGGGACATACAGGTACGCCCATTTGCCCAGCCGTGCCTTTGTGCTGACGTACATCATCGTGCGCTGGTTGGCTGACAATTGCGCAGTCGTGCGACTCTGTAAGCAAACAAAATTGATGTCTTTTTTCCCCACAAATAGAAACATCTTTATTATTATTATTATTATTTGATCACCTCTGTGGTTTTTATTTTTTGCACTATAAACAAATAGGCCAATATATATTCTGCTACATATTTTAGGTTAAAAAAAATTTAAAAAAATCGCAATAAAGCGTATTTTGATTGGTTTGCACAAAAGCTTCAGCTTCTACAAAATAGGGGATAGAGTTATGAATTCTCTCCACTATGTGTCAATTCTTCATTACAATGTTTCAACTTGAAATTATTTCACATGAAATTGTTATATAATTCTTAACTGATCTGTTACAATTGTAATTTCCTGCAGATCTTTAAATAAAAATCTTTGAACGAGACTTTAGCGATTGTTTTTTTTTTTTTTTTGTCTGTCTAATTTGAGCCTCAATATTAGTTTGGGGAAAATAAAAAACCAAAACTTTATTAGAAATAATAATTCTGGACGTTCTCTCTCGCACACAATTTAAACTTTCGGGCACTAATGAGCGGGTTCACCAATCAGATCGCTCACAGAATGTTATTTAAAAAAAATCAAAATATCATCCAGACCCAGATAAATCAGTTCGGTTTCCATGCTGCATAAAGGAAAGATCAGAAGACAAAGCTGGAGAGAGTCGATCGGCGGCCGAGAAGTCCTTCAGTTGCGACGCGGGAGATTGAGCGCGTCCGCCAGACGTGTCAGCCGGTCACCTCCAGCCATTAGTGGCGGATGAGGAATGTCATCCATTAATATATCCATCATCTCCTCTTTTATGGTGTTGTCACCGGACCAGCAGACAGATCCCATCTCATCTCCGCACCAAAGGAAGAGACTCTACGTGAGGACCCAGGAGGACAACTCCACCCAACTTTTATAGGATAGTCCTGCATGGCGCCACGGCTAATCTATAACCAAAAGCATCATCCTTCATTAGCTTTGGAGAGAGGCAGGAAGAAGTAGAACCCCCTGATGGGGCCCCATACAGCCTACCTGACAGGGCCCCCTTCCCCCCAGGCAAAAGACATCGATTTATCCGACCCTTTCTCTGCTGCACGGATGATTGAATAGGAAGCGCTCCGAGGCTTCCTGCTTATTCACAAACTGAAGCCTAGTAAACAGTTTACTAGGCTTCAGAGACGAAAAGACACAGTGAGTGATTGGTACTGATCGCTCACTGTGTTCATTCAGGAAATGTAAGGAGCCAGTAAATGACATATTTACCGCTCTCTTCTCTGCTCTCCATCCTGTAACATCCCCCCTGTGCGCCTGCAGCATCTGGCAGCAGGAGAGGAGGGAAGCTGGAAGCTCTGCGGAGAGGAAACGTGCACACAAGGGGGGGGGGGGGCGGACAGCAGATGGAAGGGGCGCATGAGCTAGAACCAACCCCCCTGCAGTGCAGCCGGAGGCAGAAAGAAGAGGTGAAGCTGGCAGCACTGCAGGGGGAGGAACTGTGTTTGCAATAAGACAGTACAGCTGGATCTGTGCCCGAGACCCCTTTTAACCGCTTGCCGACCGGCTCACGCCAATATACGTCGGCAGAAGGGCACGTACAGGCAGATTAACGTACCTGTACGTTGCCCTTTAAGAAGCGGTTTGCGGGTGTGCGCGCGCCCCGCCGCGACCTCCGTGTGTGTGACCAGCGGACTCGATGTGCGCGGGGATACCCGCGATCGTTCGATGTAAACAAGCATTTCCCCACCATCGTTAGAATCACTCCCTAGGACACACTTAACCCCCTACAGCGCCACCTGGCGGTTAACCCCTTCACTGCCAGTCACATTTACACAGTAATCAATGCATTTTTAATTGCACTGATCGCTGTATAAATGTGAATGGTCCCAAAATCTCGCCAAAAGTGTCCGATGTGTCCGCCATAATGTCGCAGCCATGATAAAAATTGCTGATCGCCGCCATTACTAGTAAAAAAAAAAATTATTAATAAAAATGCCATAAACTATCCCCTATTTTGTAGACGCGATAACTGTTGCGCAAACCAATCAATATACACTTATTGCGATTTTTTTTACCAAAAATATGTAGAAGAATACGTATCGGCCTAAACTGAGGAAAAAAAATGTTTTTTTTATATATTTTTTTGGGCTATTTATTATAGCAAAAAGTAAAAAATAATGCGTTTTTTTACAAAATTGCCATAAATCTATCCCCTATTTTGTAGATGCTATAACTTTTGCGCAAACCAATCAATGTACGATTATTGCGATTTTTTTTTTCTTTCTTTTTTACCAAAAATATGTAGAAGAATACATATCGGCCTAAACTGAGGAAAAAAAAAAATTTTTTTATATATTTTTTGGGGGATATTTATTATAGGAAAAAGTAAAAAATATAGCTTTTCTTTCAAAATTGTCGGTCTTTTTTTGTTTATAGCGCAAAAAATAAAAACCGCAGAGGTGATCAAATACCACCAAAAGAAAGCTCTATTTGTGGGGAAAAAAGGACGACAATTTTGTATGGGAGCCACGTCGCACGACCGCGCAATTGTCAGTTAAATTGACGCAGTGCTGAATCGCAAAAAGTGCTCTGGTCTTCGGGCAGCCAAATGGTCCGGGGCTGAAGTGGTTAAACTGATGAGGTCCGGGCCCAGTACAATAGGGCTGGTTGTACTGCCTTATCAGCATCCCTGCTGATGGGTCTTAGATCTGAACTCTAGGTCCAGGATAGTAAATCCATCAGTCATGTGTATTCTTCTGGAATCTCGGAGATCTGTATTTCCTCCAGATCTGTGCAGTAATCCAGTGTGAGACTTCCTGTAATAAAGACCGCCCACTGCTGCTCTCTCTCCTTGTGCAGGGGGACTGTTCTTGGGTGGGTAGGGCCTGATGAGTTCCTCCCACAACTGTGCTCTCTCCTTGTACAGGGTGACTGGTCTTGTCTCCGCCCCCTCCTGAAATTTTCTACAAGTAGCCTATAGTGGGTGGAGCTTGCTGGGCCCCTCCCACAGCTCTACACTTTCTCCTTGTGCAGGGTTACTGGTCTTGTCTCCGCCCCCTCCTGTGGTTTTCTGTAGTGGGTGGAGCCTGCTGGGCCCCTCCCACAGCTCTGCTCTCTCCCCTTGTGCAGGGTTACTGGTCTTGTCTCCGCCCCCTCCTGTAGTTTTCTGTAGTGGGTGGAGCCTGCTGGGCCCCTCCCACAGCTCTACTCTCTCCCCTTGTGCAGGGTTACTGGTCTTGTCTCCGCCCCCTCCTGTGTTTTTCTGTAGTGGGTGGAGCCTGCTGGACGGATCTCTGCACAGGCCATGTACAGCACAGAAATGATGTTACTTCTACCTTTACAAGGGAATATCTGGGTTTGTAAATATGTTTGGTGCACAGAAAGTGGATTCCTATCCTTTGTGGCTATTCTGTGTCCATATGAAAGTTTTTGCGCCCAAGTTCAGCTTTAAATGCTGTTCTTGTACTCTTGTGGGGGGGGGGGGGGGATTTTCCCTCACTTCCTGTGATGTCTAATACTTGTCTCCCCTGGACAGGAGGTGAGGGAGAATCCCTCCATTGGGGACATGGATAGAAATAAAAACCTGATCTTACCAGTCCTGGCTCTTCTAGAAACATTGTTACTATTGCTGCCAGTGTTCCTGTGGAGGTGATTTATCCTGTGTTGTCCGACACAAGTCAGGAAGATCGAAAGTCAGGAGGAATTCTAAATCTTAAAAAACTCCATCCAAAAAAAAGAACCGTTCGGCTGACGTTGAGCTTTTAGACTTTTTTTTTTATTTTTTCTCTAAGGCATTCCAGCGGGTAAAGCGGATTTCGCAAGTTCTTTACCAGTCTGAATAAATAAATCCCTGACAACTCACAATATACAGAAGAGCGTCGTTCCTCAGAAGAGCTCCATCTTCAATCGATCAACAGCCATCCTTGTGCTCCAGCCCAGTGACTTTGCCTAGGCTGGGGTGACGTCCTCAGTCTGCTGCAGGCAGGAGAAGACATTTCCTCAGTCTCCCCTCCTCCACTCATTAGACTGTACATTGTCATTTTGTAACAAGTCACAAAGTGAGAGGCGGCAGCAGAGGCTGATCTGTGTCAGATTACTTTTATTTATTTTTTATGTACATTTTTGCTGGTTGTTAATGTGCTTTAAAGAAAGTTACAGTGTTACTATATGATAAGTATCATTTTTACCTTAATGCAATCAGGTAAGCAATTAAAGTGGGTTTAAACCCTTCCTAATACCCAGTGATGTGACCGGCCTCAGCTGATACACATATATAAGTTGTACCAGTTTATCTGCAGTCTTCTCTTCGCTATATCCATATAAAGTCCAGAATTTACACAGCATTTCTCAGTTCCATCAGGCAGGCGGGTGAGGATCTGACATCAAACACTGCACAGCATAGATCAGGTGGCTGAGTGTAATATGAGACCTGAGTGTAAGAAATGCGCACACCCTCCCTCATACCCTCCTCTCCCACACAGACTCGTAGGGGAAGATGCACAGCTGAGGCTGTCAATCACAGGCTGCGTGCTGGAGCTCCCCCTCCCTCACCCTGGAGTCAGTACAACTGTCGGCAATTGCCGCCGATTTGCAAATCGCATCAATGTGAACCAGGGCTCAAAGGTGAAAAATGCCCCAGGGCGGTACAATCCAATCAGCAACCACATATGGCCTCTCCTCTTATAATCACAGAATTATACAAGACACGTGATTGGTCCATTTAAAGTTTCTAACTTTCTTTTTTGCTTTTTTTCTCTGTTTTGGACCACAAACAGAACTTCCTCCCTGGAGGTCACTTTCCCGGAGATAATGGAGATGTTCTCAGTCTATCTGTATGCAAATCAGCGGTAATCTGCATGTCGTTATCCCGGGGAATGAAGTGTTCAGTCATTTCTTAGAACATCCAACTCATTCACCCGCTGACCTCCTCTAATGACTATTAGTGATGTACATAACCCGAGATCAATCGTCCGTCACCTGGACACTTCCAGAACAACCGCGTATTGGAGGAACGCAAAATATGTACACCGGAGGACCATATATACCACAAATACTGTACATACTTTATATACTATATAACACATATTTACCATTTATACCATACATATATACTATATATACCTTATATATCATATAAAACATACTGTATTTATGGGCGTATAACACACACTCTAATTTTAAGACGGAAGTTTCAGGAAAAAAACTTTCCCCGGCCCCCTTTACATTTCACAGCCCCCCTTTACATTCCACAGCCCCCTTTACATTACACAGACCCCTTTACATTACACAGCCCCCCTTTATATTACACAGCCCCCCTATACATTGCACAGACCCCCTTTACATTGCACAGATCCCCTTTACATTACACAGACCCCCTTTACATTCCACAGACCCCCTTTACATTCCACAGCCCCCTTTACATTCCACAGACCCCCTTTACATTCCACAAACCCCCTTTACATTCCACAGCCCCCTTTACATTCCACAGACCCCCTTTACATTCCACAGACCCCCTTTACATTCCACAGCCCCCTTTACATTCCACAGACCCCCTTTACATTCCACAGACCCCCTTTACATTCCACAGCCCCCTTTACATTCCACAGACCCCCTTTACATTCCACAAACCCCCTTTACATTCCACAGCCCCCTTTACATTCCACAGACCCCCTTTACATTCCACAGACCCCCTTTACATTCCACAGCCCCTTTTACATTACACAGACCCCTTTACATTACACAGCCCCCCTTTATATTACACAGCCCCCCTATACATTGCACAGACCCCCTTTACATTGCACAGACCCCCTTTACATTACACAGACCCCCTTTACATTCCACAGACCCCCCTTTACATTACACAGCCCCCCTTTACATTACACAGCCCCCTATACATTGCACAGCCTCCTTTACATCCCATCTATATACATTCACTGCTAAATAAATTGAATTGTTAAAACTGATACTAGAATTTAATAATTAGGTTATACCCTAACACAAGAGAGAATTGACTACATTTTGGGGTTTTTTTAATCCACAGTGAACAGTCATCAGTCTGAAGACCCTAAAAACGCGTTCAGCTGTTTCTGCGATCCTTCCCCCACCGCAATCAGCACCAACAACCCTCATGCCCCGTACACACGGTCGGACATTGATCGGACATTCCGACAACAAAATCCATGGATTTTTTCCGACGGATGTTGTCTCAAACTTGTCTTGCATACACACGGTCACACAAAGTTGACGGAAAATCTGATCGTTCTGAACGCGGTGACGTAAAACACGTACGTCGGGACTATAAACGGGGCAGTAGCCAATAAGCTTTCATCTCTTTATTTATTCTGAGCATGCGTGGCACTTTGTCCGTCAGATTTGTGTACACACAATCGGAATTTCCGACAACGGATTTTGTTGTCGGAAAATGTTATATCCTGCTCTCAAACTTTGTGTGTCGGAAAATCCGATGGAAAATGTGTGATGGAGCCCACACACGGTCGGAATTTCCGACAACATGGTCCTATCACACATTTTCCGTCGGAAAGTCCAACCGTGTGTACGGGGCATTAGAGGTGCTTGCATCACATCTTCCCCAAGGTCTGACCAGACAACATATGAAACCCCCATTTCTCCATGATTTATAGATTCTGATTTATAGATTTGGATTTAAAAATTCTGGTTTATAGATTCAGATTTATAAATACGGATTTATGAATTCGGATTGATAGATTCGAATTTACTGATTTGGATTTATAGATTCCGATTTATGGATTCTGATTTATAAATTCGGATTTATGGATTATAAATATAATCCATCCATATACCAAGGGTCTCCAAACTTTCTTAACAAAGGGCCGGTTTACTGTCCTTCATATTTTAGGGGGGCCGGACTGTGGTTATTGGGAGTAGAAAAGGTCCCGACATCATTGAGAGAAAAATAATGCCCCATTGTTTGTCTCAGTGGGAGTAATTGTGCCCCATCATTTGTGTCAGTGGGAGGAATTGTCCCCTCTCATTGGTGTCACTGGGCCCCATTATTGGTGTCATTGGAAGAAATTGTTCCCCATTGTTGGTGTCATTGGGAGGAATTGTGCCCCATCATTGGTGTCATTGGGGGAATTGTGCCCCAACATTGGTGTCATTGGGGGAATTGTCCCCTCTCATTGGTGTCATTGGGCCCCATTATTGGTGTCATTGGAAGAAATTGTTCCCCATTGTTGGTGTCATTGGGAGGAATTGTGCCCCATCATTGGTGTCATTGGGGGAATTGTGCCCCAACATTGGTGTCATTGGGGGAATTGTGCCCCATCATTGGTGTCATTGGACCCCATTATTGGTGTCATTGGAATAAATTGTTCCCCATTGTTGGTGTCATTGGGGGGGAATATTGCCCCATCATTGGTGTCACTGGGCCACATTATTGGTGTCATTGGGAGAAATTGTGCCCCATCGTTGGTATCAATGAGGGGAATGGTGCCCCATCTTTGGTGTAATTGGGAGGAATTGTGCCCCTTTATTGGTGTGAGTTGGGGGGGGGGGGAATTATGTCCCATTGTTGGTATCAGTAAATGAAACTGTGCCCTGAGGGCCGCATAAAAGCAAGCAAAGGAACACAGTTTGGAGACCCCGCTGTATACCATAGTTTGTGAACTTTCCTACAGACTGAATAATATACACGGATTTGGGTTATTTTCACCAAAGAAATGTAGCAGAATACACTTTGACCTGAATTTATAAAGAAAGGTTATTTATTTGCAACATTTTATAACAGAAACAAAAAAAAATGCTTCCCCCGCCCTGTTTATTTAGCAAGGGATAAAATAACCCAGTGGTGATTAAATACCGCCAAAAGAAAGTTCTACCCTGTTTCCCCTAAAATAAGACCTAGCGTGACTGTCGGCAATGGCTTCAATATAAGCCCTACCCCCCAAATAAGCCCTAGTTAAAGTCTTTGTAGGACTTATTTTCAGGGTAGGGCTTATTTTAGGGGAAACAGGGTAGGGCTTATTTGGAGGGTAGGGCTTATATTGCAGCCATCACCGACAATCACGCTAGGTCTTATTTTAGGGGAAACAGGGTATTTGTGTGAAAAAAAATGGAAAAAAATCATATGAGTACAGTGTTACAGGATTGAGTAATTGTCATTCAAAGTGCGACAGCGCTGAAAGCTGATCTTGGTCTGGGCAGATAGAGGGTGGAAGTGCCCGGTATTAAAGCGGGTAAATACAACCCAAAATGTAAAGATCAGCCAAATACATCTTGAAGGACAGGTCTGAACGTAGACCTGCATAGGCAGCAGAGAGCCTTGAGGTCTTCATATGTACTAAAAGTTGATCTCTTCATTCTGCTCATCTGTAGAAATGATGTCATCGTCCGGCAGGTAGTGATGTCACCTGTCATTCTGAGACATCCATAAAGGTTATCGGGCCTCCTACCGCGGCAATACGTTTTGTTAACGATGAGGACATTAAAGTTTCAGGTTTCAGTTGAATCCACGTGATAGATGATATTATGATCTAATCCATCGATTTCCACAATGAATACATTTCTTTGTAACGTCAGACCGAGGATTTGAAAAGCACTAATTCTTCTTTAACTATCTGTATAAAATCATTCATTTAAAAAAAAAAAATCGGTCAATTGCTCGTTTCCTACCCAATGCTGACCATTGCCATTTTTTTTTTTATGATTACCAGCCAATTAGAATAATATACAGCCGAGTATAAAACATGGAGATATTCTGAGTTTGGTAAAGTAACGTATATCCTCGTGTAATACACCAACCAGACTCTGCTGTTTAACTGACCTGATTGTAGCTGGAGAGGCATGTACAGCGCGACTCACAGCAGCCTCGGGAGAGAAGCAATGCATGTAGGGAAGACGCAGGGATATTTTTAGGTTTAGCGCTGCCAAGAAAAAACAAGCTCAGAGGACTTCAGAGACACAAACTCATAAAACAAATAAAATAATAAAGTTTGGGGTAGTTATTTGCATATATAGATATATATAGTATATATTTTCCTCAACCTGGAGAAGGAGACCTCATTCTTGGTGGGGTAATAGGGTAAGGGGTGGGTTAGCCCTGAATCTCCGGGTAGACTTTATTGACCTACTCTTGGAGATCAGAACTTCTGCTCCTAGGTCAGACCAAATCACTGATTGCACTACCTCTATGGACGGAGGCAATGGTGACGACCCTCTAAAGTAGAGACAAGTGCGGTAGGGAAGCCCGTTGGGCTAAGCAACGGGTTGCCAATTACTTGCACTGCTAATAAATATTACCAGGACCCTGAAAAAATACACTGTACAGCCAAATGTGTGTGGATACCTGACCTTCACACCTTTGTGAGCTTCTTCGACGTCCCATTCCAAAATCAACCATGACCAATAACATGGAGTTGCCCACCCCTCTCCCATGGCCAGTAATATGGCGTTGCCCACCCCTCACCCATGGCCAATAATATAGAGTTGCCCACCCCTCGCCCATGGCCATTAATATAAGGTTGCCCACTCCTCGCCCATGGCCATTAATAGAGAGGTGCCCAACCCTCACCCATGGCCAATAATATGGAGTTGCCTACTCCTTGCCAATAGCCATTAATGTAGAGGTGCCCAACCCTCGCCCATGGCCAGTAATGACTAATCTCCGGGGGTGGAGTGAAACGTGTTGGGGACGTGACCTGATTGGAGTGCAGGCTGAGGTTTCCACTCTACTCACCACTCCATAATACCAAGATGTGTGAAGGGCCACCCCATTGTTCTCTGAAGCCAGTAATATAAAGTTGCCCACCCCTCACCCATGGCCATTAATATAAAGGTGCCTAACACTCACCCATGGCCAATACGATAGAGTTGCCCACCCCTCGCTCATGGCCAATAATATAGAAGTGCCCAACCCTAGCCCATGGTCATTAATATAGAGGTGCCCACCTCTCTCCCATGGCCAATAAAATAGAGTTACTCACCCCGCACCCATGGCCAATGATATTGAGTTGCCCATCCCTCACCTATGGCCAAATATATAGAGTTGTCCACCTCTCGCCCATGGCCATTAATATAGAGTTGCCCACCCCTAGCCCATGGCCATTAATACAGAGTTGCCCACTCTTCACCTATGGCCAATAATATAGAGTTGCCCACCCATGGCCAATAATATGGAGTTTCCCACCCCTCGCCCATTGCCATTAATACAGTTGCCAAACCCTCTCCCATGGCCATTAATATAGAGTTGCCCACCTCTCATCCATGGCCAGTAATACAGAGTTGCCCAATCCCCACCCATAGCCATTAATACAGAGTTGCCCACCCCTCTACCATGGCCAATAATATAGAGTTGCCCACCCCTCACCCATGGCCAGAAATATAGAGTTGCCCACCCCTCACCCATGGCCAGTAATATAGAGTTGACCACCCCTCGCCCATAGCTAATATTATAAAGTTTCCCACCCCTCGCTTATTGCCAATAATATAGCGTTGCCCAACCCTCGCCCTTGGCCAATAATATGGAGTTGCTCACCACTCGCCCTTGGCCATTAATAAAGTGTTGTCCACTCCTCACCCATGGCCATTAATATAGAGTTGCCCACCACTCGCCCATGGCCATTACTAAAGAGTTGTCCACCCCTCGCCCATGGCCATTAATATGGAGTTGACCGCTTTGGGGCTATAACATCCTCCACTCTTCTGGGAAGGCTTTCCACAAGATTTTTGGGGAGTATCTATGGGAATTTGTACCCATTTGTGAGGTCAGAGACTGATGCTGGATGAGAAGACTTGGCTCACCATCAGTGTTCTAATTCATCCTGAAGTTGTTCAGTTTATCTCCAAAAGCATAGATAATCAGATGGTAGCAGAGTGTCAGTGCCGCTACAAGAACAGTAAATGACCGCCAGAGGTAAAAAAAAAAAGGTATTAAATATGCCTCAGGCTATTTAGTTCTAGATAGTAAAGTGGAACTTCACTCTCCCAATCAACATTTATTATTTTAAATCCTCATGCTGCTATCGTTAGTAAATAGATAGGAAAGTATATCATTTTTATTGTTTCAAACTTTTTTTTTTTTACATTTCTTCAGTTACTTACTGGTTGCTTGCCCAGGCAGATGATGTCATACATCCCAGGAATCTTCAGGAGGGAGGAGAGGAGGAGGGGTTTGATCAGCTAAGCACACTCTCCTGCCTGAATGCTTGAGCTAAGGGCAGATGGATTCCAGGAAGTAAATGCTACATGAATCACTTGCCCTTACTCAAGTGATTTCTCAACAAAATAAAGCATGAAGACATGGATGGATGGGGGGGGGGGGGTTTCTTTAAATATTAAATTTAAATTGTGTTTTTGATTCATGGTGCTCAGATGCAGTGAAGATCCGCTTTAACATCAATAAGGGGGTCACACCTAATTAGTGATGAGATAGAACCACTAAATCCTATTAGAAAGATGTACTTATCAAACCGATCTTCAATGACAAAAATGGTAAAAGCTGAAATAAATTCATAATGATAATAACAAAAAAAATATAATAATCAAAAAATAGTAACAATAATAAGTATCAGAAGAATCATGATGGTAATAACATTACAGAAATATCAATTCCTAGAAAACGCATGGCACATAGGAAAAAAAATATATACTGTATATATATATATATATATATATATATATATATATATATATATATATATATATATATATATATATATATATATTCATTATTTTATTCATATTCATTTTTCATTATTCTTTTAATGTTTTTTTTTTAATTTGC
Source organism: Lithobates septentrionalis (assembly GCA_037952835.1). Classification (NCBI taxonomy): domain Eukaryota; kingdom Metazoa; phylum Chordata; class Amphibia; order Anura; family Ranidae; genus Lithobates; species Lithobates septentrionalis. The sequence goes on along the minus strand of JBBDGP010003952.1, from coordinate 196,439 downwards.
TGTCATTATTATTGTTTTTCTTTATTGATTAATTAATCTATTTTTCACACAATTATTTATATGCAGTACAAATTGTGTATATACATACAGTATGTGTGTATATATATATATATATATATATATATATATATATATATATATATATATATACACATACACACACACACACAATATGTACTGAATGAAAATTAATTGTGTGAAAAATAGATCAATTAATCATCATTAAAAACAATAATAATGATAACAAATCAATAAAAAAAATCATTAAAGAATAATAACAAAAAAAAAAATTAGCAGATAATTTAGCATAAAAAATTGGATGTATCATTTTTTTTCTTTATTTTATACAATGTAAACGTAGAGTGTCATTTTCATGTAATCATCCCATAATATCTCAGTGTTTCTACATTTAGGTGCTCTTTAATATAATCTCCCGAGCCAAATTCACATCCAACCAGCGCTAAAATAATTCACTTTGACCTCACTGACCCCGGCTTGTGTGACGTCCACGCCGACATTTCCTTCTGACCTCAATAGGCTCCAATTTGTCCCCGAAAGCAAAAATACATTTACATGGCGCCCGACATTTGGAAACTATTTTAGAGGGATCGATAGATTAAGAAAAATTAAAAAGAAAGAAAAACAAATATTTATTTATTTATATATATATATATATATATATATATATATATATATATATATTTTTTTTTTTTTAATTATTTTTTTTTTTGTGACAGGGCGAGACTCTGTCACTACAAAATTGGTAAGTCAAAGGACACAGAGTGTGCACATTGGCTCTGTGCAGGACTACAGAGTACAGCCATGGGGTGGAGAACACTGCTTTTGCAGCTTTCTCCAGGTTTTGGTATTCCTGGATAGGGCTCTGTAGTTTGGAGACTCCATAGTGTCTTCTTGGGTGGGACGGAAACTCCAGCCCTGTGTCCAGGTTCCAGGAGCCGGTAGAACTGTGCAAGACTGAAGACGAATAAAACTCACATCATGGCGGAGAGCCGTACAGAGATTAAGTAGAAGAAATGGGCAGTGTGTTTGCTGCCTTCCATTGCCTGTCCTGGTCCCAGGTGGTGCAGCTCAGTCAATGGATGAAATGGAAGAACTTTCCATGAACATGACAAGTTCAGACCCGTGGTCTCCCCCCCCCCCCCCCCCCCCAGAGTCTTCTCCGTTGATTGCCATAATTTTCAGCCTCAAATTTTATTGACAGCCGTGAGTTCCACTGGGCTCATTTATCAAGGAATGCAAACCTGCTAATGGAGCGACAATTATACAATTAGCATCCAAACTCCTCTATAATGCCTTAAACACCGAAGGAAGAGGATTAACAGAGAACACGACTCGTCTCTGAGCTCCGAGGCTGATTATACACACAGCAAATTTTGGGTAATTAAGAAAAGTAAGAGTGGTTCAATAGGTGATTGAAACAGACCACCAACAGTTCTGATCCAAACCAGGACATGACCGATCTTCAGGATTAGGGTTGCACCGATACCGATACTAGTATCAGTATCGGTGCCGATACCGAGCATTTGCATGAATAATTTTTACTCGTTCAAATGCTCCAATGCTTAATGAGATACCTGCAGGAACAAAGAGGCATCACTCCCGGAAGTTAGAGGGTGGAGAGAAGACAGAGGGAGTCATCAACACGCTGGCAGTGGCAGGTAAGCTGGCCGGAGCAGGGGCGCTGCCGCTACGTTCCCGGCATTTGTCTCTTGGGAAAACAAAACTATTATTTAATATTTATTATTATAATAGGTTGCCGCAATGCCAATCTGTGCCCTTATTAATTATGTCAATTGCCAATCAGTACTGCCTTTTGGTGCTGCCACCTATCAGTGCCCATCAGTTCTGCCCATCAATGCCACCTATCAGTGCTGCCCATCAGTGCCACCTATCATTGCCAATAAGTGCCACCTATCAGTGCCCATCAGTGTCACCTATTAGTGCCCATCAGTTCTGCCTATCAGTGCCCGTCAGTGCCACCTATCAGTGCTGCATATCAGTTCAGTGCCCATCAGTGCTGCATATTAGTGCCTCCTTAATCAATGCCACCTATCAGTGCCCATCAGTGCCGCCCATCAGTGCCACCTATCATTGCCAATAAGTGCCTCCTATCAGTGCCCATCAGTGCCACCTATCAGTGCCCATCAGTGCCACCTATCATTGCCCATCACTGCCACCTATTAGTGCCCATCAGTTCTGCCTATCAGTGCCCATCAGTCAGTGCCACCTATCAGTGCTGCATATCAGTTCAGTGCCCATCAGTGCTGCATACTAGTGCCTCCTTAATCAGTGCCACCCCATCAGTGCCCTTCAGTGCAGCCTCATCAGTGCTGCCTCATCAGTGAACCTATCAGTAGTGCCCTTCAGTGCTGCATATTAGTGCCGCCTCATCAGTGACCTTCAGTGCCGCCTCAACAGGGCCCATCAGTGGCCGTTAAAAAAAGGTATCGGTAATCGGTATCGGTGAGTACTTAAAAAAAATTATTGGCACTTGTACTCAGTCTTAAAAAAGTAGTAACCCTATTCAGGGTTGTGTTGGCAGTTTAGGAGATTTTATTATGTTTCTGCCAGGAAGAGTACTATATGATACCAATAATTCGGTCCAGGTCTCTGGGACACAGTTAGTCCCTCCCACAGTCTGCCTTCGACCTACCAAGTGACTTTGTAAATCAGGTTACTCAAATTGCTTGCCCTAACCCCACCCCTAATAACGTTGGGACCACCCACTCACAGCCCCGATCATGATAATGAATGCATGCACAGTAACTCCCTGATCCCTGGACATTGCCCAGGACACATCACCGGGACTATCCCAGCAAATCCCAGACAGCTGACATCTATGAAGTACAGTGTGCATCAGTTTCAAGAGACCAAGGATCAAAAAGAAGTGGAGGATGAAACCATTATGCGTCATTAGTCAATTCTAATTGATTCTCATGATCATTTCAAAACTTGGAAACCACTGAATTCACAGGTGACAGACAGCTATGGGAAAAGATGGGGGCATCAAAGATTGCATTCAAAGTGTAGGCATGTAGGTATGTTAGTTGGGAAGTTGGTTGGCCCAGGCTGGAGAAGGGTTGATGTTCTGTACTGCTGTTCTCGGGCCTTTTACACCCTGCCTATCCACCTGGTTATATAATTGAGGGGGAATGCCGGGTTTCGGGGCGAAGGCTCTTTGGGGGGAAGGCCGGGTTTCTGGGCTCGCTTGCTCTCTCCGGGTCTCTCTCATTCCTGTTCCTCCAGATGCTTTAGCTGCCATGGAGCACTGGGTGGGACTGCTGCACCCAGCAGTTCATCGGATGACACTGGGAGTCGGGAGAGCTACCAAGTGTTGGAGGATGCCATTACTAGACTATTGCGTGGTGGAGGTACACCTGGGAAGCCAAGTTGAGTTATTGCACTTTAATGTACTTGTTGGGCTTTGTCGAAAGATGTTCAGTAAAGTTGCATCAACTGTTTTAAGCCAAGTCATTTAAAGGGGTGCATGAAGAATCCTGGCATATGAAAGAACAAGGGTCAGTAAAGCACATGTGGGGTTACGAAGCAAGCCACTACGGAAGGTCTACTTGGCAAGGACCAGTGAGAAAAGGAAGGCAGGTGCTATGGGACATTTAAGCAGTAAATGGCTTTAAACATGCTTGAAACAAACATTGATCTATACTTAAAAGACACTATACTCAAGACAAAAAAAAGTTAACGAAAGAAAACAAACAAGAAATAACAAAAACAAGAAAAAATAAAAATAGACAGACTCGGTGAACTACTCTTTTTTCTGCCGTCACTTTTCTATGTTTCTACATTGCAGCCAATCGTGAAGGGTGGTACCTGGAAGAGGTCGGTGTTCTGGCTCCCTACCTCCCAAAGAAACCAGGACTGAACCCGTGTTATGGAGACCTTATGGAGACCTTGTGTTCCTGGCCGCATGGTACGGGAGAGAAGTAGTGCACGCATGAGGTCCTCATGGGACAGCATTCTGTCACTGGGATTGAGGGGGCAGAGGTATGCTGGACTGGTGAAGAGGGCGCGGCCCCGTGTCTCTTCTAAATGCAACATGCTCCAAGCTAAAGTGTGTAGTGACATGGAACAGCACTTCTACAGAGAAACTGCAATTAATACTACATACTGTGTGAATGTAAGAGTCCAGGGCTTACTACACATGCACCAATGGCGCGCTGTCGCAAGAGGAAACCCGTGCCAACTGAGCATGCGCCAAAGACGCCTCAGGGCGCCAACCCGCACCTGCGCAGAACACTTCATGGAAAGGGGCAGGAAAATGCCCAGGATGTGCACAGGAAGTGACCTCAACCCGATGGAAAAAGGCGGGAAAATACCCAGGAGGTGCACAGGACGTGACATCAACCTGATGGAAAAAGGCGGGAAAATGCCCAGAAGGTGCACAGGAAGGGACCTCAAACTTCCCTATATAAGCCCAGCCCAGACACTGTCAAATTGCTGGATTATCTTCAGTCCCCCCTTGTTCCTGTGTTAGTGTGTGATCTGTCTGAACCTGTTGTGACCTGGAAACCTATTTGACTACTCTTGATTGGTGCTTGCCATTGACCTCGGATTTGTACTTTGACCATTCTACTTCTTTGCCCCTTTTGTACTCAGCTGCCAGATTGGAACCGACCCTGGCTTGGATCTGGACCATTCTTCTTCTGATCAATCCTTTTATACTTTGTTGCCCAACTGGACATGACCTTGGCTCCGATCCCGGACTAAGGCTTGCACAGTGCTCTGCACCCCTGGCACCCCTGCCACTCGGTGTCCACCAAGTGTCTGTCTCCATCTCCAGAGGCTTTAAGGACCCGAGGTGCAAGGGAGGCCTCCCCACTACTTCAGTCTCACATCAGGTATGTGGCCCTCGTGACAGTGGAACTCATCTCTAAGCCGGGGAACCACCATAATGTTTGATTCTCACATGAATGGGTTTCCTGCCTGGTCCTGGACATTGATGTGAATGCTCCAATGCGAAAGGTACCCCCACGCCCACAACCGTAGTTAAATGCGTGGCAAGTATGCAAATTAAGTGTATGTCTGAGCTGTATATTTTATTAGCACCTGCACATTTCCCCATGTTTGATCTCTTTAAAATGCTACAAGTACAGAAAAGTATCTGTTGACAGATTCCAACTTCCTCCTGTTGGCTGGCAACTCTTCCTCTGCTGCACTGTTATCTCAAGCAGCATTGTCAGCCCTGACTGCTGGACTACAGAACATCTCTCCCTTTTGTTATGAGGATGAGAAGTCAGGTAGGTGTTCTATAGAGACAGGAACACTATAGTTTGTTTTACAGTGAAAGCACAGCAATAACTGCTTGCTTTTAGAATGTCTGTTTCTAATCGAAAGCCTATATAGAGCCATACAGGGGAAAGAGGGAGCACGAATTATCTGTCTGACTCATTTAAGCTGTACATGTAACCTTACCTGAGCTATAAAAAAAATACAAAAACATTTCCATTATGTCCCCTTTTAAGATACACGGTCCTTTGCCTAATCTGATCAAAGTGATAGTGTCTGCAGATATCCCCCCCGCAGGGTTTATGATGAAACTGATAGGGATCACCTTGGGCTTGGCTCTGGGTTTAGTCTGAACTCATGTTTGTCCAAACCATCAGTCAATGATAAATCTGTGTTTGGCCAAACCTTAAGACCCCTTTCACACTGGGGGGCCGCGCCCGTGTTAGCACTAAAGCACCTCTAGTTTTGGTGACGCTTTAGCGCTGTTTAAGCGGCGCTTTTCGGACGCTAGCGGGACTCTTTTAACCCCAAAGAAGCAGTTAAAAACTCCCGTGTTGAGGCGCTTCCGAATCGCTTTTCAGGCGCTGCCGAAGCGCTGTCTATTCATTCCAACGTGCAGGGCGTTTTGGGAGCGCTAAATACTGCACTCCCAAACTACCCCAAAGATGCTGCTTGCAGGACATTTTCGAATGAATGGGAGGCGGTTTTCAGGCGTTTGGCTGGGGCTATTTCTAGCGCTAAAGCACCTGAAAACCGCCCCAGTGTGAAAGGGGGTCTAAAGGCAACTGTCATTCCTGGGCCGATCAGCTGCAGCCAGGACATTCCCCACCCTAAAGCTACATGTACACAAAGGGGGCAGGGATGCTTGTGACATCACTGACCTAATATGGTCATATTAGGTCATATTAGGTCAAAGATGTCATACGCACCCCCCACACTTTTGTGTACATGCAGATGCCAGGTAGGGAATGTCTCTGCTGTAGCTGATTGGCCCAGGAATGGCAGTTGCCTTCAAGGTTTGGCTGAACCTAGCTTCATCATTACTGAGCCATTATACTTCACCAACTCTTTGCTTCAACATCTCAGCCTGTTCAAGCTCTGGTACTGGCTGATGCTGAAGCTTAGACAGAAGGCTGACATCACCCCCCACCCCCTCTGCATAACAGTGTTGGACTGGGATTGGCTACTTAAAGAAGGACTTCGGGCCACCTAGTGGATCAGATTATTACAACCTAAAACTACGAGGAGACCTCAAAGAGGACCTACCCCCTTAGTGGATCTGCCAGTATGTTCAGAGGCATACACTGATGGACTGTGTGAATCCTGTGTAATGAATGGTGGTGTTATCCAGCGTCAGCCCTCAAATAAGGGGTTAGGGATTGGCCACTTAAAAAGCAGGACTTCAGTCCACCTAGTGAGTGGCTCTGCCACTCCACCCCCCCCCCCCCCGGGCACAACCATTATGGTGCATGTGAAGATGAGCCCATGGGCTCTATTCAGCCATCGGGTGCTGGCAGGTACATCTGCACGCACACAGGTGAATTGCCGTGCACACGCAAAGACAGAAAAGGTGTTGGACTTCCCTAGTAGCAGTCTTTGCACATGCATGGGAAACCCCACACCCTCCATACATAGAAACAGAATGAACCCCTGGGGTGGGACTTTTAAGGGCACTCAAACCGTATATATTCCATAAAATTAGAACAATTTATTGAAAAACACAATTAAAATGTATCACAAGTAGAAACAGCATGGAATTGAAGAAATACACTAGAAATGTACATATACAGAAATATGGTGCCGATGGATGTCCGCAACCCAACGCGTTTCAGAGCCTGTATATATCTCCTTCATCCGGGATGAGAGAGGAATCATGCATAGACATTCCAGTAGTATATAGACATACATTCCATGACAGGTTTAAAAACAAAACATGGTCTCGGGGAATCCTTGATGACCTTGTTCGTGGTAGGTCTAAGTTATACTGGTATCTAAAGATCAGATTACAACCTAAAACTACGAGGAGGCCTCAAAGAGGACCTACCCCCTTAGTGGTGTGGACTCAAGACCACTGAGGTCAGACAAACAGGACCCTGTGATTGGAGGCCCGCAGCCTAATACGGTGGGGGCTGGAGGGATCTGCCAGTATGTTCAGAGGCATACACTGATGGACTATGTGAATCCTGTGTAATGGATGGTGGTGTTATCCAGCGTCAGCCCTCAAATAAGGGATTAGGGATTGGCCACTTAAAAAGCAGGACTTCAGTCCACCTAGTGAGTGGCTCGGCCACTCCCCCCCCCCCCCTCAGGCACAACCATTATGGTGCATGTGAAGATGAGCCCATGGGCTCTACTCAGCCTTCAGTTTCTGACAGAGCCCGTTGGTACATCTGCACGTGCGCAGGTGATTTGCCGTGGACACGCAAATACAGAAAAGGTGTTGGACTTCCCTAGTAGCAGTCTTAGCACATGCATGGGAAACCCCCCCCCCCCCCCCCCCCCATACATGTGCATATGGCTAGGGAATTTGGCGCATGCACAGATGAGCTGAAGGGCTATCTTGGAACCTGAGCCTTGCAGCACAAAAAAAACGGAGCAGGCCAGCCCAACATTCTCTTTAAGGTGAAGGTTCGGCTTCAAGCCCAAGCACTGTCACATGGGAGAGGTCACATGCTTCCTCATATCCGGAGGCCTCACTGCTCTGGTGGTGCAGAGCGGGGAGAATGACTTTGTAAGTATAACTGCCTGGGGGGAGAAGGGTTATCCTAAGGCACTGGTACTTTCAAATCAGGAATGCTAGCGGGGGTTAAAAACAAAGTTTCGATCAATATGTAGAATCAGAAGGCATGGACTGGAATGAAAAAATGGACTGAAATAGAAAAACTGACAAGATAAATTGTAAATTTAAACTGGATTCAGAGGAAGACGAACGCTACAAGCGCAGAGGATGTGTGTTAACTTATCAAGTTCTTATCATTTCCAAAACTCGTCAATGAGACAACGTGGGTCTGATTATAGTACCTGCTGCTCTCCCTTGTCATCTCTCTTTAGACTTCATCTACTCTTTATCTTTGTCTATTTATTCCTCGCCCTCCTCTTGTTCCACATCTCATGCGCCGTGTTGAGAATTTTGAGTGATTATGAATTAATCATTGCGAGGCTCTACACTTTTTTTACGTCCGTCTCCATGCCTGGCAAGCAATTCAACAGTAATAAAAATATTTCTGTGAACTTCATGACAGCATTTAATTTCTCTCATAAACCGCACTTCTGCTGCATTCAAGAACACACCGGAATTTTGGAAACGTTTTTTTTCCCCCCTGTTTACCTTTATTGAGCCCTACAACTATCCTATCAACTATCTAAGTGGACATTGGCCAGAGAATTGATTCCTGATAGAGGTGGAAACCATCCATTGGCCCCATAAGGTTTTTGGTAGAATAGTTCAAGGCTTTGAACCCATGCAGCTATTGGCCGAAGGACCGTCACTAGGATGTCTATATGAAAATACAAGATATAGGTTAGATATACATCCCTGTAGGGCCACTGATCATCAAACAGCTTTCTTACAGTTATCCCACCAAGACCGCTATGATGAAACTCTGTGGAGGAACAATTTTGCCTCGTTTCCACTGAGTGGATCGGTTCGGTTTGGTTCGGTGCGGTACGCTATTTTGGGTGTTTCCATTATGAAAGTGGCCCATACAACCGAACCGAACCGTTCCATTCAGGGACCTGCTTCAGATGTGGGGCCATAGAAAATGGAACGGTTCGGTTAGGGCGGAGCTACGATACATTACACTGATTAGTGGACGTGTGAAAAATGCCATGACGGCATTTTTTTCTAAACCCACGTATGGCCCCTGTCGGTCCGACTTGCAGTGGAAACGCTCGCCTGAATAGGCTGGACCATTCTAGGCCTTCCAAACCGATCCGACCCGAACCGATCCGCTCGGTGGAAACGAGGCATTTGGGGCCTTATTTATGGGTGGAGGAGAATTATATAAGAATATATCCTCAATTTATAGCCTCTACTGGGAGCACCTATCCAGAGAATTGATTCCAGATAGAGGTGGACACCATCCATTGGCCCCATAAGGTTTTTGGTAGAATAGTTCAAGGCTTTGAACCCATGCAGCTATTGCCTGAAGGACCGCCACTAGGATGTCTATATGAACTACAAGATATACAGTGGCTTGCGAAAGTATTCAGCCCCCTTGAACTTTTCAACCTTTTGCCACATTTCAGGCTTCAAACATAAAGATATAAAATTTTTATTTTTTGTGAAGAATCACCAACAAGTGGGACACAATTGTGAAGTGGAACGAAATCTTTTGGATTTTTGAAACTTTTTTAACTAATAAAAAAATGAAAAGTGGGGCGTGCAAAATTATTCGGCCCCCTTGCGTTAATACTTTGTAGAGCCACCTTTTGCTGCGATTACAGCTGCAAGTCGCTTGGGGTATGTCTCTATCAGTTTTGCACATCGAGAGACTGAAATTCTTGCCCATTCTTCCTTGCAAAACAGCTCGAGCTCAGTGAGGTTGGATGGAGAGCGTTTGTGAACAGCAGTTTTCAGCTCTTTCCACAGATTCTCGATTGGATTCAGGTCTGGACTTTGACTTGGCCATTCTAACACCTGGATACGTTTATTTGTGAACCATTCCTTTGTAGATTTTGCTGTATGTTTGGGATCATTGTCTTGTTGGAAGATAAATCTCCGTCCCAGTTTCAGATCTTTTGCAGACTCCAACAAGTTTTCATCCAGAATGGTCCTGTATTTGGCTGCATCCATCTTCCCCTCAATTTTAACCATCTTCCCTGTCCCTGCTGAAGAAAAGCAGGCCCAAACCATGATGCTGCCACCACCATGTTTCACGGTGGGGATGGTGTGTCGAGGGTGATGAGCTGTGTTGCTTTTACGCCAAACATATCGTTTTGCATTGTGGCCAAAAAGTTCGATTTTGGTTTCATCGGACCAGAGCACCTTCTTCCACATGTTTGGTGTGTCTCCCAGGTGGCTTGTGGCAAACTTTAGACGAGACTTTTTATGGATATCTTTGAGAAATGGCTTTCTTCTTGCCACTCTTCCATAAAGGGCAGATTTGTGCAGTGTACGACTGATTGTTGTCCTATGGACAGACTCTCCCACCTCAGCTGTAGTTCTCTGCAGTTCATCCAGAGTGATCATGGGCCTCTTGGCTGCATCTCTGATCAGTCTTCTCCTTGTCTGAGCTGAAAGTTTAGAGGGACAGCCAGGTCTTGGTAGATTTGCAGTGGTCTGATACTCCTTCCATTTCAAAATTATCGCTTGCACAGTGCTCCTTGGGATGTTTAAAGCTTGGGAAATCTTTTTGTATCCAAATCCGGCTTTAAACTTCTCCACAACAGTATTACGGACCTGCCTGGTGTGTTCCTTGGTCTTCATGATGCTCTCTGCGCTTTCAACAGAACCCTGAGACTATCACAGAGCAGGTGCATTTATACAGAGACTTGATTACACACAGGTGGATTCTATTTATCACCATCAGTCATTTAGGACAACATTGGATCATTCAGAGATCCTCGCTGAACTTCTGGAGTGAGTTTTCTGCACTGAAAGTAAAGGGGCCGAATAATTTTGCACGCACCACTTTTCAGTTTTTTAATTGCTAAAAAAGTTTAAAATATCCAATAGATTTCGTTCCACTTCACAATTGTGTCCCACTTGTTGGTGATTCTTCACAAAAAATTTAAATTGTATATCTTTATGTTTGAAGCCTGAAATGTGGCAAAAGGTTGAAAAGTTCAAGGGGGCCGAATACTTTCGCAAGCCACTGTAGGTTAGATATACATCCCTGTGGGGCCACTGAGCATCAAACAGCTTTGTTACAGTTATCCCACCAAGACCGCTGTGATAAAACTCTGTGAAGGTACAAATTGGGGCCTTATAGTGGAGGAGAATAATAAAAGAGAATATATCGTCAGTGTAAAGCCTCTACTGGAAGCACCTATCTAGCTGTTGCTCTATTGTCCCTTGAGACCTTGATAGTCAGCCCTGGGTGGTTGACTCCCAGATGCTATTGGACACCATCCATTGATTCCATAAGACTTTGGGTCGCTGGAGTATTTTGTGAGGGGATAGTTCAAGATTTTGAACCCATGCAGCTATTGGGGAAGGACCGCCACTAGGATTTCTATATGAACTACAAGACAAATGTTAGCTATACATTCCTTTGAGGCCATTGAGCATCAGACAGATTTGTTACAACTATCCCACTAAGACCACTATGATGTAACTCTGTGAAGGGACAACTTGAGGCCTCATTTATGGGTGGAAGAGACTTATATAAGAATACATTTTTGGTGTAAAGCCTCTACTGAAAGAATCTATCTACCTGTTGCTCTAATGCCCCTTGAGACTCTGATGGTCGGCCCTGGATGAATGGGTTCACATACGTGTAACAATGGCCAGAAGAGTGCTCCCAGATGCTAGTGGACACCATCCATTGATTCCATAAGACTTTGGGCTGATGGAGTATTTTGTTAAGGGGATAGTTCAAGGTTTGGAACCCATGCAGCTATTGGGGGAAGGACTGCCACTAGGAGTTCTATATGAACTACAAGACAGACGTCAGCTATACGTCCCTTTGAGACTACTGACCATCAAACAGCTTTGTTACAACTGTCCCACTGAGGCCCCTATGTTGTAACTCTGTGAAGGGACAGCTTGGGGCCTCATTTATGGATGGAGGAGACATATATAAGAATGAAATCTTGGTGTAAAGCCTCTACTGGAAGAATCTGTCTAGCTGTTGCTCTATTGTCTCTTGAAATCCTGATGGTCGGCCCTGGATGGTTGGGTTCACATACATTTAACAGGAACTCAAAAGCTTTAATGTGGCTGGCTTAACTCCTACACTGGATTACAAACCACCCATATCCTCTCTAGCTCCTGAGGAAGTGACTGTATAGATCCATGAAACACACTGAGATTTTGTCCCTGTCATTTTTATCCTAAACAGAACTGGATGACAGCCATGCAGACGAATTTGATGCAGTGTGCGGCGTATGGTCTGAGCACTGACAGGCTGACCCCCCACCCCTTGAACATCTTTGTACTCCTCACCTGGTTGCCGCCACACATGCTTGACACCATCTGAACCAAATACATTTATCTTGGTCTCATTAGACCACAGGACATGGTTCCAGTAATCCATGTCCTTAGTCTGCATGTCTTCAGCAAACTGTTTGCAGGCTTTCTTGTGCATCTTTAGAAGAGGCTTCCTTCTGGGACAACAGCCATGCAAACCAATTTGATGCAGTGTGCGGCGTATGGTCTGAGCACTGACAGGCTGACCCCCCACCCCTTGAACATCTGAAGCAATGCTGGCAACACTCATATGTCTATTTCCCAAAGACAACCTCTGGATATGACGCTGAGCACGAGCACTCAACTTCTTTGGTCGATCATGGCGAGGCCTGTTCTGAGTGGAACCTGTCCTGTTATATCGCTGTATGGTCTTGGCCACTGTGCTGCAGCTCAGTTTCAGGGTCTTGGCAATCTTCTTATAGCCTAGGCCAGTGATGGCGAACCTTGGCACCCCAGATGTTTTGGAACATTTCCCATGATGCTCTTACACTCTGAAGTGTAGTTGAGCATCATGGGAAATGTAGTTTCAAAACATCTGGAGTGCCAAGGTTCGCCATCACTGGCCTAGGCCATCTTTATGTAGAGCAACAATTCCTTTTTTTCAGATTCTCAGAGAGTTCTTTGCCATGAGATGCCATGTTAAACTTCCAGTGACCAGTATGAGAGAGTGAGAGCGATAACACCAAATATAACACACCTGCTCCCCATTCACACCTGAGACCTTGTAACACTAAAAAGTCACATGACACTGGGGAGGGAAAATGGCTAATTGGGCCCAATTTGGACATTTTCACTTAGGGGTGTACTCACTTTTGTTGCCAGCAGTTTAGACATTAATGGCTGTGTGTTGAGTTATTTTGAGGGGACAGCAAATTTACCCTGTTATACAAGCTGTACACTCACTACTTTACATTGTAGCAAAGTGTCATTTCTTCAGTGTTGTCACATGAAAAGATAGAAGAAAATATTTACAAAAATGTGAGGGGTGTACTCACTTTTGTGAGATACTGTGTATGTGCAACCCTTGCTTGTTTTATGGAAGACATTTTAATGTAATTTGAATAAATACATGGATTGTATAATGTAACGCTCGTATTGGTATTGGAACCTGTAAAAGTTCTAATTTCTGTATATTTACTATTGGCCAAACATAGGGTAATGCCGCGTACACACGAGCGGACATTACGGCGGACTTTGCCCGGCGGACTTTTCGACGTACTTTCCGACGGACTTTGTGAATGAACGGACTTGCCTACACACAATCCACCAAAGTCCGTTGAATTCGTACGTGATGACGTACGACCGGACTAAAACAAGGAAGTTCATAGCCAGTAGCCAATAGCTGCCCTAGCGTGGCTTTTTGTCCGTCGAACTAGCATACAGACGGCGGACTTTTCGACCGGACTCGATTTCAACGGATAAATTTAAAACAAGTTTCAAATCTAATTCCGTCGAACTTTTGAGAAAACAAAGTCCGCTGGAGCCCACACACGATCGAATTGTCCGACGAAATCCAGTCCGCCGGGCAAAGTCCGCCGTAATGTCCGCTCGTGTGTACGCGGCATTAGAGGTGCTCTCCATAAGGAATGAAGGCAAATTGATAAAGGGGCAACAATGTATACATTTTTTTTTTTACATCTGTATGTCATAAACTGTGCTTTTTCCAACTTCTGCAATATAAGGGCGGAGCTTAGGAGGAAGGGGGAGGTTCCCAGCACAGCCTGGTATGTCATACTGGCTTACGTGCTCAGTACTGGAGATCCTCTACGGCGGTCAAGGGCATGACCAGTGTGCAGGACTCCCTTGAGTCAACATACAAAGTAAAGGTTTCTGCGCAAAACAATATGAATAAAGCTAGAATTAGGATTTCTTATCTGGAATTCATTAAAGAAGAAGTAGATCAATTAAATACAAAGGCAAACAGACAAAATAAAATAAAAACTAAAAATGGAGAAAACAAACAGAAAAATGTTGGAATTTGTTTTTATGTTTTTTTGGAATTTTATTCCACTAAAGATGATAAAAGTGTCCCGATTCTAGAAAAGACCAGAAAATGTCCTTATCTCAAAGAGGACACGTGGTCGGCTGACATCTCCGGCGTACGCGGTGAGCAGATAACGGTAAACACGTACAACAATAGTCACCATTCCCCGCACTTCCGTGCGTTGTGAATAAATGATGGCAATTTGCTGTCCCCGGCTCCAGTAGAGGATTGTACGAAGCGCTGATTGTGGATAATCGCACCCAATTCTTCTCCTCGGCTCCGGCCTGATCCAGATCCTCTGTATGCAGTCACAGCGGGAGGACTGGTAATACCCTTATTACCCATGGCACCTCCAGGAGGACAAATCATTATTATCAATTACAATAATCATCAGCTATCAGATTACCTGCTCCTGACCCGACTCTCCAATGTGATTGTACTGCGCTCTGCGTGGAGGATGTGACAGTCCTATAACGAGGATACAATAGTCTTCTCTTGTAAGTGGGTTCTGTTCTGGGCATCTACCCTGGTTTTATCATCCCTATTGGAAATATAATACATATAACCGTACATTTGTTCTATACAGTGGCAGCTGGTGCTCAACATTTTTCTTTTTTTTGGGGGGGGGGCACAAACAAACTGAAAAATAGTGAAAAAAAACATCAATTGCAGCCACTGTGCCCATCAAATGCAGCCACTGTGCCATCAATTGCAGCCATTGGGCCTATCAAATGCAGCCACTGTGCTTATCATATGCAGCCATTGTGCCATCAATTGCAGCCATTGTGCCCATCATATACAGCCACTTGTGCCCATCAAATGCAGCCACTGTGCCATCAATTTCAGCCATTGTCCCCATCAAATGCAGCCACTGTGCTTCATCATATGCAGCCACTTGTGCCCATCAAATGCAGCCACTGTGCCATCAATTTCAGCCATTGTCCCCATCAAATGCAGCCACTGTGCTTCATCATATGCAGCCACTTGTGCCCATCATATGTAGCCACTTGTGCCCATCAAATACAGCCACTGGTGCCTATCAAATGCAGCAACTGTGCCCATCATATGCAGCCACTTGTGCCCATCAAATGCAGCCAGTTGTGCCCATCAAAAGGGCCACTGTGGCCCCTGTCCACTGTCTGCCTGGCACTTACCTCATCTTAGTGGCGGGTCAGGCAGCGGTTGATGGCGGCAAGCTGTGTCCTCCATGCTTCTCCCTCCTCTGTTGATCCATTTTGGTAGGCGTTCAATCGGAGCACCTCTGCCTTCAGCCAATCAGGTAACGGGTATTAGATCCACGCTACCTGATTGGCGGAGAGGCGGTTCAGTGTTAGAAAAGCAAATATTCATTCGCTTTTCTAACACATCTGGGTGGACTCCGAGCGCAATACTTTGCGCACCGAGTTCACCTTTTTTGAAGCCTATTAGAGCCTATGTCTCTAATCAGGTGCTTCAAAATACACCTCCCCCCGTGGCTATAATTCAGGTGCCCGGCATCCGAAAAGGGGTCAGACGCCTGAATAGGGGATGGCAGCGGCGGCCATGGATAGATTCATGCAATGCATGAATCTATCCATTATGCCTCATACACACGTTTGGAAATTCCGCCAGCAAAACTCCGATGAGAGCTTTTTGTCGGAAAATGTGACCGTGTGTATGCTCCATCGGTCTTTTGCTGGCGGAATTCCAGCCAGCAAAAGACTGAGAGCATGTTCTCTATTTTTCGGTCGGGAAAAGTTCCTATCCGAAAATGCGATCGTCTGTACAAATTCCGACGTGCAAAATTCGTACGCATGCTCAGAAACAATTCGACGCATGCTCGCAAGCATTGAACTTCATTTTCTCGGCTCGTCGTAGTGGTGTACGTCACCGCGTTCTTGACGATCAAAAGTTCAGAGAACTTTTGTGTTATCGTGTGTATGCAAGCCAAGCTTGAGCGGAATTCTGTCGGAAAAAAACATCCAAGTTTTTTCCAATGGAAAATCCACTCGTGTGTACGGGGCATTAGTCATGGAGGGGGTGGCTGGAGAGAGGGGGCGGCGCCCGTGCGCCCTTAATGAATGGGCTGCCCCTGGTTCTATAACTACTTGACCTCCGGAAGGTTTTACCCCCCTTCATGACCTGGCCATTTTTTGCTATTCCAGCACTGCGCTTTAACTTGTAATTGCGCGGTCATGCAAACGCTGTACACAAATGAAATTGATATAATTTTTTTTCACAAAAATAGAGCTTTCTTTTGGTCGTCTTTTGATCATTACTGGGGTTTTTATTTTTTAATCACTTCAATCCCGGGCACTTTTACCCACTTCCTGCCCAGGCCAATTTTCAGCTTTCAGCGCTGTCGCATTTTGAATGACAATTGCGCAGTCATGCAACACTGCATCCAAACTAAATTTTTATCATTTTGTTCACACAACTAGAGATTTCTTTTGGTGGTATTTAATCACCACTGGGGTTTTTTATTTTTTGCTAAATAAAGGAAAAAAAGACCGAAAATTTTGTAAAAAAAAACATATTTTTCTTAGATTCTGTTTTGCAATTTTGCAAATAAATAATATTTTTTTTTTATAAATCTAGCCCAAAATGTATTCTGTTACATTTCTTTCGTGCAAACAACCCAAATCAGTGTATATTATTTCGTCTGTAGGAAAGTTATAAAGTCCACAAACTATGGGATATACAGTATCTCACATTTTTGTAAATCTTTTCTTCTATCTTTTCATGTGACAACACTGAAGAAATGACACTTTGCTACAATGTAAAGTAGTGAGTGCACAGCTTGTATAACAGTGTAAATTTGCTGTCCCCTCAAAATAACTCAACACACAGCCATTAATGTCTAAACCGCTGGCAACAAAAGTAAGTACACCCCTAAGTGAAAATGTCCAAATTGGGCCCAATTGGCAATTTTCCCTCCCTGGTGTCATGTGACTCGTTAGTGATACAAGGTCTCAGGTGTGAATGGGGAGCAGGTGTGTTAAATTTGGTGTTAACGCTCTCACTCTCTCATACTGGTCACTGGAAGTTCAACATGGCACCTCATGGCAAAGAACTCTCTGAGGATCTGAAAAAGAGCACTAATACGGCTACAATCAAATCAAGTAGGATCTGAAAAAAAAGAATTGTTGCTCTACATAAAGATGGCCTAGGCTATAAGAAGATTGCCAAGACCCTGAAACTGAGCTGCAGCACGGTGGCCAAGACCATACAGCGGTATAACAGGACAGGTTCCCCTCAGAACAGGCCTCGCCATGGTCCACCAAAGAAGTTGAGGTCACGTGCTCAGCATCATATCCAGAGGTTGTCTTTGGGAAATAGACGTATGAGTGCTGCCAGCATTGCTGAAGGGGTTGAAGGGGTGGGGGGTCAGCCTGTCAGTGCTCAGACCATACGCCGCACACTGCATCAAATTGGTCTGCATGGCTGTCATCCCAGAAGGAAGACTCTTCTAAAGATGATGCACAAGAAAGTCTGCAAACAATTTGCTGAAGACAAGTAGACTAAGGACATGGATTACTGGAACCATGTCCTGTGGTCTGATGAGACCAAGACAAACTTATTTGGTTCAGATGGTGACAAGCGTGTGTGGGGGCAACCAGGTGAGGAGGACAAAGACAAGTGTGTCTTGTCTACAGTCAAGCATGGTGGTGGGAGTGTCATGGTCTGGGGCTGCATGAGTGCTGCCGGCCAGGGGCGGACTGATAACTCATGGGGCCCCCGGGCAATCAGAGATTATGGGGCCACACAGTATACAATCACACAGTATACACAGACAGATGTAAAAAAAAACACAGATTTATATATACTGTCCCTGGTTTTACTGAGGCTGGCAACCCTGATGGGGCCCCCTAGTGGCCCAGGGCCCTCAGGCAGTGCCCGAGTGGCTCGATGGTCAGTCCGTCCCTGCTGCCGGCATTGGGGGGCTACAGATCATTGAGGGAACCATGAATGCCAACATGTACTGTGACATACTGAAGCAGAGCATGATCCCCTCCCTTCAGAGACTGGGCCGCAGGGCAGTATTCCAACATGATAATGACCCCAAACACACCTCCAAGATGACCACTGCCTTGCTAAAGAAGCTGAGGGTAAAGGTGATGGACTGGCCAAGCATGTCTCCAGACCTAAACCCTATTGATCATCTGTGGGGCATCCTCAAACGGAAGGTGGAGGAGTGCAAGGTCTCTAACATCCACCAGCTCCGTGATGTCATCATGGAGGAGGGGAAGAGGACTCCAGTGACAACCTGTGAAGCTCTGGTGACCTCCATGTCCAAGAGGGTTAAGGCAGTGCTGGAAAATAATGGTGGCCACACAAAATATTGAAATATTGACACTTGATTCACACATTCACACCTGAGACCTTGTAACACTGACGAGTCACATGACACCGGGGAGGGAAAATGGCTAATTGGGCCCAATTTGGACATTTTCACTAAGGGGTGTACTCACTTTTGTTGCCAGCGGTTTAGACATTAATGGCTGTGTGTTGAGTTATTTTGAGGGGACAGCAAATTTACACTGTTATACAAGCTGTACACTCACTACTTTATTGTAGAAAAGTGTCATTTCTTCAGTGTTGTCACATGGAAAGATAGAAGAAAAGATTTACAAAAATGTGAGGGGTGTACTTACTTTTGTAGGATACTGTAACGCTGAATAAAAGCCCCTCAAATGCTGCAGGTGCTGTTAGCGAGCGTTGTCATAGACTTCCATGAAGACTTTGAAGCACCAAGAAAGTGACATGGGGGATCATTTTTGAAGTAAAGCAAACACCATGAGCATGTGTGACCATGACTGTAATGCCGCGTACACACGAGCGGACTTTTCGTCGGACTGAACCCTGAAGGACTTTTCGACGGAGTTCCAAGGAAACGGACTTGCCTACACACGATCACACCAAAGTCCGATCGCTTCGAACGTGATGACGTACGACCGGACTAGAAAAGGAAGTTCAATAGCCAGTAGCCAATAGCTGCCCTTGCGTCGTTTTTGGTCTGTCGGACTAGCATACAGATGAACGGTTTGTTCGATAGGAATTGAGTCCGTCGGAGAGATTTGAAACTTTTTCTATTTCTAAGGTCCGTCAGATTTGGTCTGATGAAGCCCATGCACGATCAAATTGTCAGACGGATTCGTTCCCTCGGACCTTTGATGCCGAAAAGTCAGGTCGCGTATATGCGGCATTCGGTGACCATTTTATTTGGTGACAGGCGCTTTGATTGGCATTCAGAGTGCTTTAAAAAAGCCTTCTGTTGGAGGACTAGAAGTAGCAGGAGAGGTGCAAAAAGCAGATATCTACAGAATAAATTAAGCAGGAGTATCCTTGCACTGCAGGTCCTCAGGTACAGCTACCTCTCCAGCAAGGAGAACAGTGAGCAGCACAGTAATGACATCATCAAATCTAATTCCAAATCTGCTGAGACTAGCAGTCAGAGGCAGCGGTGCCTTAGATCAGGGATCCTCAAACTACGGCCCTCCAGCTGTTGCAGAACTACACATCCCATGAGGCATTGTAAAACACACATTCACAGACATGACTAGGCATGATGAGAATTAGACATGTGCACACTGAAATATTTCGTTTCGGAATTTCGTTTTCGTCTGAAAAATAAATTTATTTAGTTACTCCCGAAATTCATTTTTATTTATTTCGTTTTTCGTTAAAAATTGCATTCGTCCGAAAATCCAAATTAAGGTCGAATCTGTCATTGAAGGCTTATGGTGTCTGTCGAATGTTCAAAGAAGATTCGACGGAGCAGCTAAACTGTACAACGCCGTATAGTTTACCTGCTCCGTCGAATCTTCTTAGAACTTTCAACAGACACCATAAGCCAAAGTACGTGTGTACTTAGTTCTAGCTATTTTACTGCTCCTCCTCTTTGGTTACAATCAGCCAATAACATTCATCATCATCATTATTTTTATTTATCTTTTCTCCCCTACGTCGAATCTCTTCTCCCCTACGTCGAATCTTTCCTCCCTACGTCGAATCTTTCCTCCCTACGTCGAATCTTTCCTCCCCTACGTCGAATCTTTCCTCCCCTACGTCGAATCTTTTCTCTCTACGTCGAATCTTTTCTCTCTATGTAGAATAATCTTGGACTAATAGAGCTAAGGTTAGGCACATTCGACCACAGGTTTGATGGACACAGATTGTTATTGTCATCATCATGTCGAATCTCCTATCTATATCGAACTGTTGTAGCAACGAAAACGAAAATAAAGCATTTGTTTATGTCGGATCTTTAGTTTTTCGGACTCTGCACTTTCGTTATCGTTTGTTAAAACGATAACGAAAATACCTAAAATTCAGACGAAAATGCATTCGGACAAAAACGAATGCACATGTCTAATGAGAATTGTAGTTCCTGAACACCTGGAGGGCCGCAGTTTGAAGACCCCTGCCTTAGATGATCTCTCGCTGCAGATATACAGCTATGCGTCTACAGAACAGGAGGAACTCAATACATTTTTTTAGGCATTACTTTTACATTTCTAGATTTGCAACATAAGAGTGCCCTCTAATGTCGATGTGGAATGACTGAACTCTTTGACCGCCATGCCGGGCATGCTTCATTTGGCTTGTTGAGGCCGTTTTGCTGTTGTATACTATCTACTTGATTGTCATGAATTTGTTCTATTCAGTTATATGCTTCATACCTTTGTATTACCGTGTTCACATCTTGTGTATACATGTAACAATGCAATTTAATAATTCTATACAAACAAATAAAAAATGTTTTACATATATACCACCACCTCCGCATTTCAACCGTTTCAATTCAAAGTCCCACCTTCCTTGTTATGCACCCAAATATAGGGATGGAGGCACGTATCTGTTCCTCATTTAAAGTCCCACATTCCCTTTTTTTTTCCCTCTTTGACCGCCATTTCTTGTCCATGAAGTGATGAGACTTCACTTCTGGGTGCTTTTAGTCTTTAGCATCCACCAAGAGATGAAAACCTCAGCTTTGGGTGGACTGACGTTGTACAATGTAACGCATGCTCATGGCTGAACACATACTTATCTACCAGACGCTGGCGGTAACCTGCCTCGCCGTTGATTGTTTACATGCAGCCATTACCCAGAGCTACTCATCAGTGCTGGTGAGTAATGGCGACACTAAAATATTGTCATCCCCTAATGAATGCGTCACGACGAAACAATTACTGGCGGGGCAGACAATTTCTGATAAGTGCGGATGCCTGCTACGTTTAATTAGGCGATGGAAAATCGAGCGAGATTGCCTCCAGCCCAATCAATAACAATAAAAAGCCGTCACATGTGAAAGGTTCTAGAATTTTGCCAGAGTTCAGCTTTTTAAATTGGGTTTAAGTTTATTGTCCATGCAGAGCGGAGACGCACGCGGCCTGATTAGATATAAAAGAAGATTGAGTAACCGATCAATAATAAACAGTTACCAGGATCCTGTGACCTGGAATACCCGGTAATTGACACTGTCTCTAAAAGAAGGGACGTGCAGCCGTAGGCTACCTTTGTTGTGTGCCCAGAGAGGATCCAAAATGGCGGGCGTACACATACAAGAACACTCAACTTTCTTCCATTGTGGACTTCTGACACCCTCCCTGCCGCGCAGCACTCCAATGCAGTGCCCCCAACTAACACCAGAGAGGGTCCAAAATGGCGACCGCACACAAAACAAAGAATCCTCAACTTTGTTCCATTGTGCACCTTTGACCCCACCCCCACCCTGATGTGCTCCACTCCACTACAGGGCCCCCAAAGAACACCAGAGAGAGTCCAAAATGGTCGGCATACACGTCCAAGAACCCTCAACTTTCTTCCATTGTGGACCTCTGCCCCTCCATCCTGCTGTGCACCACTCCACTACAGGGCCCCCCAAAGAACACCAGAGAGAGTCCAAAATGGTCGGCATACACGTCCAAGAATTCTCAACTTTGTTCCATTGTGGACATCTGCCCCCCCCCCCCCCCCCCATCCTGCTGTGCGCCACTCCAATACAGGGCCACCCAAAGAACACCAGAGAGAGTCCAAAATGGTCGGCATACGCGTCCAAGAGTTCTCAACTTTGTTCCATTGTGGACTCCTGACCTCTGAGTGTCCCCAACTAAAGGCTAAAAAAAGAGCACCAATGCTGCCACCACATCTAAGGAGGAGTACGCTGCAGTATGTTATATTGTGCATATATGTGGCGTACACATCCAAGAACCCTCAACTTTGTTCCTTTGTAGACCTCTAACCCCCCCACCCTGCTATGCACCACTCCACTACAGGGCCCCCCAAAGTACACCAGAGAGGGTCCAAAATGGCTGGCATATACATCCAAGAACCCTCAACTTTGTTCCAT
Organism: Lithobates septentrionalis; assembly: GCA_037952835.1. Taxonomy (NCBI): domain Eukaryota; kingdom Metazoa; phylum Chordata; class Amphibia; order Anura; family Ranidae; genus Lithobates; species Lithobates septentrionalis. Next base: position 173,726 of record JBBDGP010003952.1, on the reverse strand, counting down.
TATGGACCTCTGCCCCCCACCCTGCTGTGCCCCACTCCACTACAGGGCCCCCCAAAGTACACCAGAGAGGGTCCAAAATGGTCAGCATACACGTCCAAGAACCCTCAACTTTGTTCCATAGTGTACCTGTGCCCCACCCCCCCCATCCTGCTGTGCACCACTCCACTGTAGGGCCCCCAAAGAAAACCAGAGAGGGTCCAAAATGGCGGTCGTACACACGCAAGAACCCTCAACTTTGTTCCATTGTGGACCTCTGACCCCCCCAACCCTGCTGTGCACCATTCCACTGCAGGGCCCTCAAAGAACACCAGAGAGGGTCCTATTTGGCCAGGAAGCTGGAAGCCGGTGCCGGATTTGCTGGTATCGCAGGGTGGGAGGGTTCGGAGCGCAGGACGGAAAACCCTGCGTCCCAAGGACATAACGAAACTGGCTAATTGGGGTCTCGGGATGTGGTCATGGGCTTGTGAGGGGACCTTGTGGAGACCTGTTGGTCTGGCGCCCCACATAGATGGTGTGGGCTGGAGGGGCGGTGCCCCTTGTGGACCGTCCACGACTGCTAAGCAGCCTAAGTTGGAATAATCATCTTATTTCACTTTTATACCTTGCAATAAGTTTCCATTGATTGTGAAATTAAATACATTTTTCGAAATCAGATTAATTTTCGAATTCGGATCATTTCTTTCACTTAATTGTTTTTGGATTCTTTGAAATGTACTATTGTGATTCGGAAAATTTGGATACATCCAAATCTCCAAATAACCAAAGTTTCATCCGAATTACAATTCATAACGAAACGAATGCGAAACGATTCTGAGAGTGTTTTTCTATCCAGCTCTCAAAGTCTCTTTAGAGTCCTCGGAGACTGTTGACCGAACGTGACATCATTGGGGAACGCGCGGGCTTCGCTCTTTTTTAGAAGACCTCTGATACAATGTAGCTAATAAGCCTCGGTGTAAAATGTTAGAGTCCCCCGGAGAGTAATACGGAGCCGTAAGCGGAATGGAAGATGCGCCGATGATTACATGAGGATGTATTGCCTTCACCGACCGCGTTCCTATTAAGATTAAAAAACATATTCGCTGTCGCCTGTAGATATATTAGAAACGCGACGGCGGACGTGGTCGTAAATTTAAGAGACGGTCGTCACCTATGAAATGAAATGACTTGATAACAAATGTGTGGAAAAGGGCTCCTTGAAATAAAAATCCAATTTGTAGTCCATCAGCGGGAAGAGCGGCCGGCCTCAGCGCCCTGTAGACAGTTGTATAAAGAGAAGGGATAACGAGTTCTGATGAGTTCATGGCGTTCCATACCGACTTATGGACTGGGTCTCCCTCCCAGGCAGATAGGTGACGGAGTTTGGCTGTAGATAAGTGGGGCCGGATCAGGCGATGGATTTATTACATGTACATCATACGTATGTCTATAGGCAACACCGCTGTCCAAAGATCTCAGAGGGCGCCCCCTGCTGGGTAATCTTGTATCGCTGACTCCTTCCCTGAGTCCATACATCGGCATTCTTATTATGGCCTTGGACACCCTGTCTACCCTAAAGGACAGAGCCAAGAACTTCTGGAGTTGTTGGTGCCAGGAATGGCCACTAGACATGTGCAATTCGTTTCGTTCCAAATCGGTGTTTAACAAATTTCGACAAATTCGTTAATTCGGAAATATCCAAATTAATGAAAACCCGTTTAACGAATTTTTTCTGAATATTTGTAAATTCGAAAATTCAAAAATTTGTAAATTCGTACATTCGTAAAACCGTAAATTAGTAAATTCAGAAATTCGGAAATCTGAAGGAATAATTAACTACCGTATATACTCGAGTATAAGTCGAATTTTTCAGCACATTTTTTTTGTGCTGAAAGTGCCCCCCTCGACTTATACTCGAGTCAAGCACTTTTCTGCAGCAAAAAATTTCATTTTCCGAACTGATTTTGGGGCCCCGTATCTCAGGGCCACGTGGTGCTAGGAACTCCAAATTTGGTGTGCAAACCCAGTAGAACTGGTACCATAACATATCCAAATTTGGGGTTCCTAGCACTAAGTGGCCCCGAGATACGGGGCCCCAAAATCGGTTTGGAAAATGTCATTCTCTGCTGCAAAAAAGTGCTTGACATTTTCTGAACCGATTTTGGGGCCCCATATCTCAGGGCCACGTGGTGCTAGGAACTCCAAATTTGGTGTGCAAACCCAGTAGAAATGGTACCATAACATATTCAAATTTGGGGTTCCTAGCACCAAGTGTCCCTGAGATACGGGGCCCCAAAACCGGTTCGGAAAATGTAATTTTCTGCTGCAGAAAAGTGCTTGACATTTTCTGAACTGATTTTTGGGGCCCTGTATCTCGGGGCCACTTGGTGCTAGTAACCCCAGCTTTGGAAATTTTATGTGGCTAGTTCCACTGGGTTTGCACACCAAATTTGGGGTTCTTAGCACTAAGTGGCCCCAAGATACAGGGCCCCAAATTCGGTCAACTGTGTCCATCTGCAGCAATGTCATTTCGGGACCCTTTGGGTTCAGAGACCCCAAATTTTGGCTGCAGCTAGGGGGCATCTAGGAACCCATAACTACCGAGTTTGAAGTTCAGGGGACCTATGACTGCAAATGGGCACAGTGAGGCATGCAAATGGGCACAGTGATGCTGCAAATGGGCATTGTTGACCCTCTTTTCCACTTACAGTAGCTGTGCATTTCTCACCCTCGTCTTATACTCGGGTCAATAAGTTTTTCCCATTTTTTTTGTGGTAAATTAGGGCCTCGACTTATACTCGGAACGACTTATACTCGAGTATATACGGTAATAATAATTTAACTATTACTAACTATTAAATTATAGGTATTGTAATTACCTTTCAAATTTGGATGTTAGTGAATGTAACAAATACAAATTTATCCGAAGTTACAAATTATCCGAAATAACGAATGCCGTATCCAAACAAATGGAACATAATGAATTAATAATAATAAATAACAATAATAATAATAAAAACGTATTATTATTAATTTGTTCTGTTCCATTTGGTTAGATGCGCTCTTCGTTATTTCGGATAACTGGTAACTTTCAGATAAATTCGTATTCGTTACATTCACTAACATCCAAATTTGAAAGGAAATTAAAATACCTATAATTTAATAGTTAGTTACTATTTCAGATTTTCTAATTTTCGGGTTTTCGGATTTTAGAATTTCGAATTTCAAAAATTTCCGAATTTTCTAATTTACGAATGTACGAATTTACGAATGTGCGAATGTACAAATTTACGAATGTACGAATGTGTGAATGTACGAATTTATGAATTTACGAATGTGCGAATGTACGAATTTATGAATTTGCGAATGTACGAATGTACGAATTTATGCATGTACGAATTTACTAGCTGCGATCATAACGGATGACCCGAAAAATGAAAAAACACGAAAACGAATGAAACAAAAACGAACAAATTTTTTGGCAGTGCACATGTCTAATGGGGTCACTCAGAGATCAATTATTGATTGGTCACGCTTCCTTCTTAAAGAGAACCTGTTACTTTAAGGGCTCATTTACATTCGCTTCGACTTTAACACAAACTAAAGCTTCTACCGCTTCAACATGCTTTTTTGATGTGTTTTTGATGCTTCCATTTTTTTAAGCTTTTAATGAAGCTTGGTAAATGCCCTGTGTGTGTTGACATTCTATTTGTTTTAAAGGGGCCCAGTAGAACCCCAGATCAATAATTCCCCCATGCAGAAGATCCTCAGCTCATTAGTTCCCCTGTTCAACAGATCCCTAGCTTATTAGTACCCCCAGCTCTGCTGATCCCCTGCTCAATAGTACCCCCAGCTTTGCTGGTCCTCCGCTCTGCTGTAACCCCCCCCCCCCGCCACCCCCGTAAAAGAGTATCTAATCTCTAATTCTAATTATACCTCTATATTATTTTATACAATTCTCACCTTTGCCACCACCTTTCTATTCCCCACGTCCAAAGCTTTGTGGGAGCAATGCAGGTCAAGCACACACACAGAATGATGGTTCGGCATCATAAAGTGGAGTTCCACCCTGAATTTTTTTTTTCCAGAATCGGACTCTTCTAAACCTAAAAAAAAAAACATTTGGAGGAAAAATTTTTTTTTAATACTTATCAGAATCGCCCTGTTGCGATGTAGTCAGGGGTGGACTGACAACTCATGGGGCCCCCCGGGCAATAGGAGAAGATTATGGGGCCCCCAGGCAATAGGAGATTATGGGGCCCCCAGGCAATAGATTATGGGACCACACAGTATACACACACACACACACACACATACAGTATACACACACAGACACACAATATACACACACAGTATACACACACACACACATACAGTATACACACACAGACACACAATATACACACACAGTATACACACACTGAATACACACACTGAAAAGGTACTGGAGAGGCGGGGCAGCTATAATCTTGGGATTTAAAAAAAAAAAAGATTTTTACATACTGTCCCTGGTTTTGCTGAGGCTGGCAACCCTGATGGGGCCCCTTAGTGGCATGGGGCCCGAATGGTCAGTCCGCTCCTGTATGTAGTCCACCTAATCTGCCACTTCCTGGTCCGCGGAGATCCTTGTCACTTCCTCCCTCGCCTGTGCTCCTGGGAGTCTGTGAGCAGTACTGTGATGTCGCCATAATAATGGGGCGGGACCTTCCTCTGCTGCCACCCGTTGTAGTGGCAACTTTAGAAACAATCGGCGCTAGAGTCGGTGAATCGCGCATGCGCGAGATCGAGAGGTGCATGCTGGTTACCCAGCATGCACCTGCACCTCCCCAAAACTAATCCAGGAAGAGATCTCGATTGGGCTTCACATGCCCACAATCATGATGGCAACGGCCACAAACAGAGGCAGAAAATATTCAAGTGAGAAATTTATATTTATGCTAAATCGATCACGATCGTTGTATGATCATTTTTGTATTTCATTTGTAATAATGCTAGGATCAATTAAAAAAAATTTTAAGAAAATTTCGCCGGAACTCCGCTTTAAGTACATTATACAAAACAGGATATGACCGGGCCATATTTCCATTAAACCAATAGGAGATGTCCATCCATAGTTTTACCTCCAAAGAAGGACAGACCCGATTACATGGGGTCTGTGGCCTATATACCCCACACATTTATCATCCAATCATAGAGATACACATGTTAACGTATTAGTACCTATTAGTTAGTATACATATCTTTTAGTATATAGAGATTAATACATAACTAAAGTTAGTTCCTTTTTCCTTACAAGCTTTCTAGGCTTATTGCCAGCATATTGTGGTTACATTTCTTAAGCATAAATGCTTGGCGTATTGCCAGGTTATTTCTCAGCATCCTAAGTTCATCTTTATCTAAGGAACATTGTTGCCAACATACTGTATATCAAACAACAAATTAAAATAAATGTTAAAGAAGCACTCTGAATTAAGGCACAGCAAAGGACAAACTAAGGTAATGATTAAGGGGGCATCCTTACGCCCCCCTTTGCTGATCCCCGACTCAGTAGTAACCCCCAGCTCTGCCGATCCCCCCGCTCAGTAGTAACCCCCAGCTCTGCTGATCCCCCCGCTCAGTGGTAACTCCCAGCCATGCTTATTCCCCACTCAGTAGTAACCCCCCAGCTCTGCGGATCCTCTGCCGCTCAGTAGTAACCCCCAGCTCTGCTGATCCCCTGCTCAGTAGTACCCCCAGCTCTGCTGATCCCCTGCTCAGTAGTACCCCCAGTTCTGCCAATCCCCCGCTCAGTAGTAACCCCCAGCTCTGCTGATCCTCTGCTCAGTAGTAACCACCAGCTCTGCTGATCCCCCCAGTCAGTAGTAACCACCAGCTCTGCTGATCCCCCCAGTCAGTAGTAACCCCCATCTCTGCTGATCGCCCACCCAGTGGTAACTCCCAGCGCTGCTGATCCCCCACTCAGTAGTAACCCCCAGCTCTACTGATCCTCTGGTTTTGCTGATCCTCCTCTCTCTCCTGCCCCCGCTTACCTCATGCTATATTGCTTCCATGCTGCACACCATGTGTGACATCTGCTAGTGTATCCTGGTTCACTTTCCCAGCTCTGCTGATCCTCTGCGGCTCAGTCCTCATTCTCCAGTCCTATTCACCTTTTACTATAGCATTCCCATTTTGCAAACCCCATGTGTCGTTGACTTGTCTGCTAGTTGCTCCACTTCATTCCGGACCCCGTTCACCTTCCTGCTGCTCTACGCTGCACACCAGATGTGACGTCTCCACCAGACACTCCCAGAATATATACACATGAACCGGAAGTGACTGCTGATGATGTCTTTCCGGGTTCGCTTGTTGCTTTCCCAGTGCATCCTGGGATATCTCATACCTGCAATACACCCAAAACAAAGCCAAGCTAAAGCTGAATAAAAGCCCCTCAAAAGCTTCAGGTGCTGTTGACTTCTATAGTGGCTTTGGAGATGCTTTGAAGCACCAAGAAGCACAACGTGTGACCAGGACTGTAAGGTGACACATTACATAACCACTGTTGGAGCCCTGGGAAATGCCAGGTGCTTTCAGGCATAACGAAGCACATGATTTTCTCCTCCTCCTCCCAAGATGCAGTTCTCGGACGCAAGCATGTTACATGGGGGAGAGTAGCAGGTGATGACCCCATGTAAGCTCGGACCCTGACCGACACACAGGTTACATAGGGGTTACATAGGGAGTAGACCCACCCATACAACAGATGCATTGAGTTGACTGGGAATGAGTAGAGGGTGTCAGTGGATGGGCTTTCAAGAGAACCTGCTTCTTTGTCATGAATGGGCAAAGTGATAGGTTCTCTTTAAGGGCAACATGCTCCACCCTACATTTTCTGCCTGCCTGCCAAAAAAAAAAATATTCTCCTGCTCATTATCTTCCCTTAATACAATGGATGGCCCATGATCCATTCCTTACTACAAACTCCACCACTAGAGAAAACCAGGTGCCTTCAGAGTAGGACGTATAGAGGTCACAGGGGTCTCAACTGGCCCCTGCAGCTCCCCTGTCACACTTGGCTCTACACCTGGATAGGAGGAGTGGCGGCATATAAAGGAACCAATGCCCTCTATTTTCCTTCTGCAGCCAAGTGGCAGCTGGTGCTCCATTTTTTTGAGGGGGAGAAAAAGAAGCCGACCCCCCCCCCCCCCCCCCCGCACCAGGTCCGCACTTACCTCATCCAGGTTGCGGCTTCCCCGGCTTCTCCCCCCACTAATCCGGTCTTAATATCCGCCTCTTGTCCTGATTGGCCAGGAAGAGAAGCCAGAAGAGAAGAATAGTGAATATTGATTCGCTAATGTCATAAATGAGTGGATTCGGGGCACAGTGCCCAACCTTTTTGAAGCTAATTAGGGCCTCAGGCTCTAATCATGTGCTTCAAAAAACTCATGGAAACCTATGAGTCCGGCACCCCGCATGAAGATTAAGATGCGGCGCATGGAGATTAGGGGGTCAGCGCCCTTATGACCCTTTTGGACGGGTCGCTGCTACTGCAGCTGCTGAAAGCTTGCTTCTCCTCCTCTCCCTCCTGCAGGCACTCAGCAGCTGCAGGAGGTAAAAGGAGAGTATCGGACGGTTCCTCTTTATGCTACCCCTGTCACTCTCATGCTGCCCCCAGGGCCCTGTGTGCTCCCCTGGTCCCCCCCCCCCCCGCTGCACTGCCAGCTTCCTCCCTCCCTTCTCCCGACATCTGCTGTGGGGTATGTGTCAGGATGGAAAGCAGGGCAGGGGCTGGTAAATATGTCATTTACCGGGCCCTCCCTTTTCTGAATGGACACAGTGAGTGATCCGTAGTGATCACTCACTGTGTTCTTTCATAACCGAAGCATAATAAACTGTGTTATTTTGCTTCAGTTTGTAAATGAAAGAGAAGCTCTGTACAGAGCTATTCCTGTCCATTCATTCTGTGCAGCTGAGGCTGCAGAGATGGAGATTGAGGGCTGTGTCACCCTCGGTCAGGAAGTGTGTTACTGGCAGGATCACCAGGGGAACATAAAGAAAAAAAAAAGAAAACGAATGCGGCCACCACATCTAAGGAGGAGTACGCTGCAGTATGTTGCATTGCAGTTTTGGGGTTTAGATAAATTCATTATATGGATAGGAGCGCCCCGAACCAACTTCACTTCAGTACTTTGCTGGCAATTAGAAGAGGCGTTGGACGCACATGAAGAAATATAAATAGATTGTTTGATGTGACGCCCTGGAAACCGGCTCTATAATTCCCAGGCTGTGCTCCTCTTATTATTGGTGAAGGAGAAGTTTTTAGAATCAGGCTTTATACCAATTGTACTCACAGCGTGATTGTTAATGAATACAGACAGGTCCTCAGCCACAGCGCCGGACGCACACACGTGCCAAGCAATCTACGGAGCGCTGCCAAAATCTGAGCCGAAAATAAGAAGAAAACTCCAGATCTATCGTCCTCATAACTGATTCCAAAAACCAGAAGAACCAGGAGTTACTATGTTACATCCTCCTCACTATATACTGTATACTGCAGGGGGCTCGAAGGAAAGTTGGATTCAGTTGGTAAAACTTTCTTCAGAGGTCTGAATCTCTTTATTGTTCTATGACACATCACAGCCCCCCCCCCCTTTAACATCACAGTCCCCCCTTTAACATTACAGTCCCCCCTGTACATCACAGTCCCCCCTTTAACATCACAGTCCCCCCCTGTACATCACAGTCCCCCCCTGTACATCACAGTCCCCCCCTGTACATCACAGTACCCCCTTTCCATCAGTGTCCACAGTCCCCCTTCACATCACAGACCCGTCTTTAACATCACAGTCCCCCCTTTAACATCACAGCCCCCCTTTAACATCACAGTCCCCCCTGTACATCACAGCCCCCCCTGTACAGCACAGTCTCCCCTTTAACATCACAGTCCCCCCTGTACATCACAGTCCCCCCTTTAACATCACAGTCCCCCCTTTAACATCACAGTCCCCCTTTAACATCACAGTCCCCCCTGTACATCACAGCTCCCCCTTTCCATCAGTGTCCACAGTCCCCCTTCACATCAAAGACCCGTCTTTAACATCACAGTCCCCCCTTTAACATCACAGTCCCCCCTTTAACATCACAGTCCCCCTGTACATCACAGTCTCCCCTTTAACATCACAGCCCCCCCTGTACATCACAGTCCCCCCTTTAACATCACAGTACCCCCTTTAACATCACAGCCCCCCTTTAACATCACAGCCCCCCTGTACATTACAGTCTCCCCTTTAACATCACAGTCCCCCCTGTACATCACAGTCCCCACTTTAACATCACAGTCTCCCCTTTAACATCACAGTCCCCCCTTTAACATCAAAGTCCCCCCTGTACATCACAGTCCCCCCTTTAACATCACAGTCCCCCCCTGTACATCACAGCCCCCCCTTTCCATCAGTGTCCATAGTCCTCCTTCACATCACAGACCCGTCTTTAAAGCAGTCCAACAGAGTGCTCAGTTCCCCTTCATATCACAGTACCCCTAATACATCACCATGACCCTTTACACATCTGCCCCTTCACATCATAATGTCCATTTACACATCTGCCCCTTCATGTCACAGTGTAAAATGGTTCTAAAGCCTCAAGGTTTTTTTTTTACCTTTACCTGCATTATATACATTAAGGTAAAATACCTTCTGAATTCCCAAATATTCGATTTGAATACGAATAAACGAAACTAATTCCAAAAACGAATTAAACGGATTAAAGAAATTTAACTAAACAAATTTACATAAATAACTAATCGAAAGAAAACATTTTTTTTTTTTTCGTTCTGCACACGTCTAATATTTGTAGTAGAGAAAAAGTTCTGTTTAAAGCCTAAGTGAGTAAGGAGTGCAGTGATTTGAGCCCATCACCTATTCTCACCTCTGACCCCTTCCTTCCCTAAAAATAGCAGCTGGCCCAGCACTGCCCTGCATAACCGGAATCTTGCTTTGCATGTTCCATACAGTAACTTAGATAATGAAAATGCAAATGCCGTTATTTTCTCCGGAGCTTTACGATTATTTTGACTTTGAAAACACCTATAAAAAGTAACAATGTGTGAAAGTGATACAGTTCTCATCCGACTTAATTGGAATCCCAATAAATAAAAAAGATGCCTTCTATAAACCACTAAAAAAGATGAAGTGCTGTGATGAATGGTTTGGTAGCATGAACGGGGCTGAAGGCTGAGTTGCCTTCGTAATTTGTTACACTAAAATCAGTCTTCTGTGGGCTCCGTATATTTGGGTCGCACAAGTTTTGGAGAGACGTATAGCGAGAGCGCCCCCTCTGAGAAGGTGTATGAAATACAGATGGCTGCATGTCAAGGTAAAGAGCTTCAATACATGACAATTGTCCCCCATCACCAAACTGACAATGCTATGCTGGTAACAATAACATCAGAAATTCATTATTGGTTATACATAACATACTGCAGCTAAATTCAGCAGCATTTTCACAAGGTGGATGGATGGACTGTGTAAAGGCTGTTGTCCCAGAAGGAAGCCTCTTCTAAAGTTGATGCACAAGAAAGTCCGCAAACAGTTTTCTGAAGACAAGCAGACTAAGGACATGGATTACTGGAACCATGTCCTGTGGTCTGATGAGACCAAGATAAACGTATTTGGTTCAGATGGTGACAAGAGTATGTGGGGGCAACCAGGTGAGGAGGACAAAGACAAGTGTGTCTTGTCTACAGTCAAGCATGGTGGTGGGAGTGTCATGGTCTGGGGCTGCATGAGTGCTGCCGGCACTGGGGAGCTACAGATCATTGAGGGGACCGTGAATGCCAACATGTACTGTAACATACTGAAGCAGACCATGATCCCCTCCCTTCAGAGACTGGGCCGCAGGGCAGTATTCCAACATGATAACCACCCCAAACACACCTCCAAGGCGACCACTGCCTTGCTAAAGAAGCGGAAGGTGAGGGTGATGGACTGGCCAAGCATGTCTCCAGACCTAAACCCTATTGATCATCTGTGGGACATCCTCAAACGGAAGGTGGAGGAGCGCAAGGTCTCTAACATCCACCAGCTCTGTGATGTCATCATGGAGGAGGGGAAGAGGACTCCAGTGACAACCTGTGAAGCTCTGGTGAACTCCATGCCCAAGAGGGTTAAGGCAGTGCTGGAAAATAATGGAGGCCACACAAAACATTTACACTTTGGGCCCAATTTGGAGATTTTCACTTAGGGGTGTACTGACTTTTGTTGCCAGCGGTTTAGACATTAATGGCTGTGTGTTAAGTTATTTTGAGGGGACAGCAAATTTACACTGTTATACAAGCTGTACACTCACTACTTTACATTGTAGCAAAGTGTCATTTCTTCAGTGTTGTCACATGAAAAGATAGAAGAAAAGATTTACAAAAATGTGAGGGGTGTACTCACTTTTGTGAGATACTGCATATAGTAACACATCTAGTAGCAAAGTAGCAAGTAAGTTGATTTATGCAAACAGGAACACAAAAAAAGCATACCGTAATTGCAGGGTGAATATTTATACTATGACAGTAATCTGTATAGAGAGGACAAAGTGAGATGATTAGTCTGACTCCTTGTGGGTACATTGTAGCAAACACTAGAACATCATTAAAAGAACCATAAAAACAAACACATCAAAAGTAGAAACAAGAGTACATACTATCTTGTTTTTGGTTTTCTTGCTTTTGATACTTTTGTCATGTTTGTTTCTATGTGTTTTTGATAAGTTGGTTCTTCTTCTTGTTTAGGTCTCTGGAGTGGAAGTTCTTTCAATGATGTTCTAGTGTTTGCTACAATGTACCCACAAGGAGTCAGACTAATCATCTCACTTTGTCCTCTCTATACAGATTACTGTCAGAGAGAGAAGGAGAGAGGGAGAGGAGAGCGGAGAGGAGAGCGAGAAGGAGAGTGGAGAGGAGAGAGAGATGGAGAGGAAAGCGGAGAGGAGAGAAATAATGAGAGGAGAGAGAGAGGAGAGAGTGGAGAGAGAAGGAGATGAGAGAGGACAGAGAGTAGGAGAAAAGAGAGAGGAGAGAGAGAACGTGAAGGAGAGGAGAGCGGAGAGAGAGGATGAAAGGAGAGAGGCGAGAGAGAAGGAGAGGAGAGAGGAGATGAGAGAGGAGAGAGAGTAGGAGAAGAGAGAAAGGAGAGAGAGAGAGAAAGAGAGGAGAGAGGAGAGAGAGAAGGAGAGAAGGAGATGAGAGAGGAGAGAGAGGAGAGAGGAGAAAGATAAAAGGAGCGGAGATAGAGAGAGATACTTCAAGACCCCAAAGACAGACAGACCCTGAACCTGTACAGACTGAGCGCTCACAGCCTGGAAATCGAATTCGGACGGCTCAAACAGACATACAAGCCCAGTAGACTGTGCCAGCAATGTGACCAGGGGGTCCTGGAGGATGAGGACCACTTCTCCCTTTATATTACCCATTTCCACCCCCCACCCCCCCAAAGAAAAAAAAACTGCCACAGAATGAACCCCCCCCCCCCTTTTTTTCATACAAACAGCTGCTTTGGCAATGTTAAAAGTTAAGATGTATTTGCTGCTGGCAAAAAAAACCTTAAAATTTGAATTGGAGAAGAGAGACAGAAAGGAGAGAAGAAGGAAGAGAGAGGAGAGGAGTGGAGTGGGGAGGAGAGGGAAGAGAGAAATAGGGAAGAGAGAGAAGAGAGGAGAGGGGAGCAAGAGAGGAGAGGAGAAAAGAGAAGAGGGAGAAGAGAGGAGAGGGAAGAGAGAGAAGAGAAAAGATTGAAGAGGGAAAAGAGAAGAGGGGAGAAAGAGAAGGAGAGAGAGGGGATGAGAGAGAAGAAGAGGAGAGAGAAGAGAAAGAAAAGGAAAGAGGAGAGCGATAGAGATATCAGTGGAGGAAATTCATGAGAGAGATAGAAGGAGAGGAGAGAGAAGAGAGGAAAAAAAGAGGGGGGAGAGAGAGATATAGCAGTGGAGGAAAGAGAGAGATGAGAGAGATAGAAGGAGAGCAGAGAGAAGAGAGAAAAAGGGAGAGAGGGGGGAGAGAGAGAGAGAGAGAGAGAGAGAGAGGAGAGGGATAGAAAGAGAGGAAAGAGAAAAGAGAGAAAAGGAGAGAGGAGAATGACAGGAGAGAGATAGAAGGGGGTAGAGAGAGAGAGTAAAGAGAGATAGCAGTGGAGGAGAGCGATAGAGGAGAGAGACAGAAGGAGGGGAGAGTGATAGAAGGAGAGGAGAGTGATAGAAGGAAAGAGATAGAAGGAGAGATAGGTAGAGAGAGAGTGAAGAGAGATAGCAGTGGAAGAGAGTGAGATAGGTGAGAGATAGAAGGAGAGGAGAGAAAGCAAGAAGATAAAGAGATACTTGTAGAAGGATAGAGGAGAGATACAGAAATTGAAGGAGAGAAGTGGGAGAGGGTAGAGAGAATGAGAGGGGGAGAAGAAAGGAGGGGCAATAGAAGAGAAGAGGGGAAAGGAGAGGAGAGGAGAAGAGAAGAGAAGAGAAGAGAAGAGAAGAGAAGAGAAGAGAAGAGAAGAGAAGAGAAGAGAAGAGAGAAAGGTAAAGTGGGGTGAGAGAATGAGAGGGGGGATAAAAGAAGGAAGAGAAGAGATAGAGAGAGTGGAGAGAGACAAACAGAGAGGTGAGAGAGAAAGTGGAGGGAGAGGGACAAATAAAAAGAATGCAGAGAGAAAAACAAAACAAAAAACTAATGGAGAAGATTTGTGAAATTACAAATATATGGAGTACAAAGGGAAAGAAGAAAAAACATAAAAAAGAATGTAGACACTATTTGAAAATATTTTCTTTTTGATCCCACGCAATGATTTTCTCGTGTCTCCCCCAATCCCGGCGGCGCTCCTCTTCCTGCAATCTGTGTATATGTAAATGATATGCTGCCTTCCTGGCTCACCAAACTTTCTATTAATCTCGCCTGTACATGGAATCTCTTTTAGACTGAATTATTCAGTTCTGTTGACCTTCCATTAAAGCAATAATCACAAGACCCACTTGAAGCTGAATTATTGTGTGGAAGGCGCATAATTAAGTCCTGGCCTGCGAATGGCGGATGGAGGACCCCGGCGCTGCGCAGCCAATGCCGCTGATGTGATTGCATTGCAGTAATGTCCTTGATCTTATCTCAGGCAGAATAATGTTTCTTGAGATGTCTATTGATTATATTGCATATTTACAAGATAGATATGACGGCGATGGCTCACCTCTCACTTCAGCCCATTTTTAATTCACAAATGCGGAAGGGGGGAAAAAATGAGGGTACCAGTGCCAGCCGGGCTTAATTACCACGACCTGACCGATGATATTGCGGGTGAAAGTTGTACGATGTTATAAATCACTTCTCTGTGACTCGGGACGTACAGTGGGGCTTCAACTAAATTATTCTCTTATGAGATTTAAAATAAATTATTACACTATGAGGACTATTTTGTTTTATCGGCAGCTCTTCTTCAGCCAACCTCCTCCATTCCAGCTGAAGTATATACTGTACATGTATTGTTTTCTATATACTGTATATACATGTATTTCATTTTGCATGCTTTGTCCATGGCAGCCAATGTCATTGGCCATTTACTAGTTCTTCTGCCGTGTACTCACCTTCCAAGGGCTCCGATAATGAATCTATCCCACCTATCCACTTCCTGCCCATAGGACGCCATGTGATGTCCTGGACTTTCAGCGGTTATACTGGGATGATGCCTGAAGCTGCTTTTTTTTTTTTTTCCAGCCAGCGATTCCCTAAAATGTAAAAGATATCCTAGCGGCTAATTAGCTGCTGGATTGCCCTTACAGGCAGTGGGAGGGGAAGTCCACCAGCGCCTCTCTGGGCTCTCCCTTGCAATTGGGGAGCTTGGTATCTGATCCAGCGGTGCCACTGGGTTACCACAGAGCTGGCTGTGGACCAGACGGTCCTCAGCCAGCTCTATGGTCCTCCTGAGAGGCCAGAAGTGATGGCATTACGTCACTTTCGGTCCTGGCAGATGTAAACACTGCCATTTTTTTTGGGTAAGCATGAGATCAATTTTTTTTTTATCTCATGCTTTCCAGGGTAGAGAACTGGGGTCTTATAGACCCTAGATGTCTCCATAAAGAGGGCCTGTCATGTTTATTTCTATCACAAGGGATGATTGCATTCAGTGGCGACTGCTGGTGGGTTTTTTTTTGGGGGGGCGGCAATAACCCTCCCCCACCGGCTCACTTTATTCCGGTCAGTCCAGCACTTACCCTATCTAGGTGGCAGGCTGCGCGGACAGTGGCTCCAGTGTCCTCCAGCATGGCGGACCCCATCAAGGTGGCGGGTAGCAGGGGGACGGCTCCGGTGTTTTCTCCTTTTCCTAGGCGCTAGGCATCCAATAGTATCGCCTGACGTTTTGGGCCAATCGGGAAACGGGTCTTATGACCCGCTTCTTGATTGGCGGGGAGGAGATTTAGTGTGAAAATAGCAAATATTAATTTGCTATCTTCAAACAACTGGGTGGGATCAGGGCGCAGTGCTCTGTGCCCCAAGCCCACCCTTTTTTCAAGCCTATTTGAGCCTCTGGCTCTAATCACGTGCTTCAAAAAAAACACACCCCCATTAGAATCCATGGTCCGGCGCCCTGTATGTAGATCATGGGACCGGATGCATGGATAGGGGTGGCGGCGCCGTACGCCCCTAATGGACAATCCGCCACTGAGTACATTTCCTGTCATAGCAATAAAAGTGATAAAAAAAAAAAGAAAATTAAAAGGGACAGTGTAAAAAAAGAAATAAATCATAATTTTAAAAAATGTTTTAAAGTGCCCCCCTCCTCCTGTGCTTGCGTGCAGTGACGAACGCATACGTAGGTCGAGCACACATATGTAACCGCGGTTCGCACCACACATGTGAGGTATCGCCGCGAAAGTCAGAGCAAGAGCAATAATTCTAGTGCTAGAACTCCTCTGTAACTCTAAACTGGAAACCTGTAAAAAAAAAATTTAAAGTGTGTCCTATGGAGATTTTTAAGTATCAGAGTTTGTCGCCATTCCACGAGTGTGCACAATTTTAAAGCGTGACATGTTAGGTATCTATTTACTCACCATAACATCATTTTTTATATTTTATAAAACAGTTGGATTGTATTTTGTGTTTGTATTTTAGTGTTTGAAAAATCGCTGCACAAATACTGTGTGACATAAAAAATTGCAACACCCACCATTTTACTCTCTATGGCGTCTGCTTAAAAAAAATAAGTATATATATATATATATATATATATATATATATATATATATATATATATATATATATATATATATATATATATATATATATACTTGTATACAAAAATGATGACTTTTACATGTAGGGGGGAAATGTTCAATTTGGCCTGGGTGGGAAGTAGCTATGTAGTGCTTCAGTACAATTGTAATATTAATGTCATACCTATGTAAGCATGGTTATAAAAAAAAAAAAAAAAATCAAATATTTCAAATAACTAGGACAGATATGCTGAGTGTATCTGTTTGTGTCTATTCCCTACTGCAGTAGTTATTATTCATTTGGAACCATTGACCAATATTAGGAATTGCCTATCTATAAAATGTCCAAGATATCCTCATTGCTGGTCTGTGGCAGCTCACAGACCTAATTATCAGAAACACAAAATTGCGTTTTGTTTTTTATTAGTAGTGCTCCATGTTGTCTTTGGCATGCAGGTCGGGACGGTTCACACTATCCGACATTCACTCTGACTTCCAGGGCACAAGTCGCATGACATGTCAAAATAAATGGTTCCTTATGAGAGCCGTCTTAACTGGTCCGACTTGGGTCGGTCCGACTTTGAAAATGCTTCCTGCACTACTTTGGTCCGGCTTGGGCATGATTTCAGCCCATTGATTTGAATGTAAGTCGCATCCAAGTCGGATCATCGTCTTAACTCATCTGACTTGTGGCATGCGACTTGTTCTCTGAGGATCTGGAAGGGAAACCCCACGCGGGGGGGCTTATGGAAGTCTGGAAGCCCCCTTTCACAAGGGGGCCCCTAGATTCTGGCCCTCCCCTATGTGAATGAGTATGGGGTACATTGTACCCCTACCTATTCACCAAAAAAGTGTAAAAAAAAACAAATAAAAACAGTACACAGGTTTTTGACAAAATCCTTTGTTAAAAATAGATCCAACGTGTCTTCTTTCTTTGGTGGTCTTCTCCCTCCTCCGGTTCTTCTCCCTCCACTGCCAATGTCTTCTCCCTCCTCTGGTTCTTCTCCTTCCGCTGCCAATGTCTTCTCCCTCCTCTGGTTCTTCTCCCTCCGCTGCCAATGTCTTCTCCCTCCTCTGGTTCTTCTCCCTCCACTGCCAATGTCTTCTTCCTCTGGCTTTTCTCCCTCCGCTGCCAATGTCTTCTCCCTCCTCTGGTTCTTCTCCCTCCGCTGCCAATGTCTTCTCCCTCCTCTGGTTCTTCTTCCTCCACTGCCAATGTCTCCCTCCTCTGGTTTTTCTCCCTCTGCTGCCAATGTCTTCTTCCTCTGGTTTTTCTCCCTCTGCTGCCAATGTCTTCTTCCTCTGGTTTTTCTCCCACTGATGCCAATGTCTTCTTCCTCCGCTTCTTCTGCGGCTTCTTCTCCCGACACTAGCTCCTGCAGCTGTGCCAGCTCTGCTCTCTGCCGGTTCTTTTATAGACATGGGGCGTGACCATCCAGTGACGTCTTCCGGAGACCCCCGTCCTCTTATGACGTCACCACCCGATTATGCCCGGGGGGGGTAGGGTCTCCGGATGATACCCTATACCCATTCACATGGGGGGGGGCAGGATCTGGGGGAGGGGCTTCCAGATTCCGATAAGCCCCTGTCCGCAGCCCCCTACAACCAGTGCCTAGAATTTTCGGGAATAAGCCCTTGCCCTGATCAACATGGGGACAAGGTGCTTTGGGATGGGGGGGCGCAGAGCACCACCCCCCATGTTGAGGGCAAGTGGCTTGGTATGGTCTGAGGGGGGCGCTCGCTCATCACCCCCCTTTTACCTGATTTGCCGGGCTCCATGCTCGGATAAGGGTCTGGTATGGATTTTGGGGGGCACCCCACGCTGTTTTTTCTTTTATTTAGGCATTTGGGTTTCCCCTAAAAACCATACAAGATCCGAAGGGTCTGGTATGGTCTTGGGGGGGACCCCTTCAAGACCCTCAGAGAACAAGTCGCATGCCACAAGTCGGATCAGTTAAGACAATGATCCGACTTGGATGCGACTTACATTCAAATCAATGGACTGAAATCGTGCCTAAGCCGGACCAAAGTAGTGCAGGAGCATTTTCAAAGTCAGCCCAATTAAGACGGCTCTCATAGGGAATCATTCATTTTGACATATCATGCGACTTGCTGGGGACCCCACGCCATTTATTTATTTTTTTGGCGTGGGGTTCCCCCTCAGGATCCATATCAGACTCGAATTCGGATCCCATTCATTGAAATTGCATGGAAGTCGGATATGAAGTCGCAGGGTAAAGTCAGATAAAAAGTCGCGCAACTTCTGTGTTGGAATAATGTGGACATTAAACCTTTAACTGGAGAGTGCAAAATCTGGTGCAGCTGTGCATGGCAGCCAATCAGCTTCTAACTTCAGCTCCTTCAATTAAGCTTTGACAAAAAAATAAAAATAAACCTGGAAGCTGATTGGTTTCTGTGCAGAGCTGCACCAGATTTTGCACTCTCCAGTTTTTGTAAATCAAAACCCCCGTTGTGTCTACAGGTGAAATGCCTGGGAACACACTGTATTATTTCCAAGCAAAACGGGCAAGTCAAGTTACTTTCAATATCATTGTGATCTTCCCGGAGGAAATGGCTTTTGCTTCACATTACAGTTTCTGTGTGCGTGGACGATCGTCGGAGATTTATGCAACGGGGTCTCTGTATTACAATGACACCGGGGCGCCATATACCATCCATATACCATCCTCCTGACTGGTTACCAGCTGGGCAAACTAAATTAAAACAATAAAAAAGTCAGACCCCCTACCGGGTGTTATCATTTTTCAAGTCTCTACAGGAAATACGCCGCTATAACTTCAATGTCTCCAAAACTTTTTTACAAACTGATCTAGAAGTAGAAGGGGGGGGGGGGGATAAATAGATACAAGTTTGTTTGATTACTGCCTTAAAAACTCGAAGTAAAATCAATCGATTTGCTAATCAGGGAGCACAAGTATGGATCCCAAACCCTCTCTGATTTACTAAAAAAATCATCAAAGTAGCTCTAAATTCAGAGTGCTCTAGAAATTAATTAGCATAAATAAAAATAAAATTAAAACAATCAAAACATACATATAATAATAAAATATAATTCATATACTGTATAATAAAGTGCAAAGCGCCTCAAATTATGAACCCCATACAGTGTGTATGTGTGGTGTGTGTGTGTGTGTGTGTATATATATAAATAATAATAAAATAAAACAGTATATATATATATATATATATATATATATATATATATATATATATTTATACACACACACATAAAATAAGATAAAATTATATATATAATTATATATATATATATATATATATATATATATATATATTTAATTTTTGTTTGTTTCTTATTATATATATATATAGAATTTTTTATTTTATTATTATTTATATATATATATATATATATATATATATATATATATATATATATATATATATATATATATATATATATATATATATATATATATATGTATATAATATTAAAACTGCAGCGTGCAACAAACCAATCATAAATCAAGTCCATAAAAGACCACTAAATCAATTAATGCCAATGATTTGAAAGGGGAAAAACAGTTCATATGGTGAGTCCGAAGTAAATCTGCACTTTAAGGTGTAAATCAGCGCCTCCACCACCATGATGAACCACAATAAAAGGCCTCTTACCAAATAATGTGGACCATTAAATTATAAATGGTCAGAAACGCTCAAAATCAATGGCCTCCAAGGGATACAAGCTCCATCTCGGATTGAACCACCAGCGTCTTGCCTACCGGACCAATTCTGACACTTCGCTGCTACATGTTTAAAACTCATCATTTTTTTTTTTTTGCTAGAAAATTACACAGAACCCCCAAACAGTATGTATGTTTTTGTTTTTTGTTTTTTTTGTTTTTTTTTAGCAGAGACCATAGAGAATAAAATGGCAGTCATTGCAACTTTTTATCTCAAACGGTATTCGCGCACCAATTTTTCAAATGAGTTTTTTTTAGGGAAAGAAACTGTTTCATGCATTAAAAAAACCCCAAAAAAACTGTTAGACCAATTGTTTTGCATAATGTGAAAGATGATGTAATGCCGAGTAAATAGATACCTAACATGTCACGCTTCAGAATTGCACACACTCGTGGAATAGCGCCAAACTTCGCTACTTATACATCCCAGAAGGCGAAGCTTTTACATTTTTACAGGTTACATGTTTTGAGTTACAGAGGAGGTCTTGGACTGGAATTATCGCTTTTGCTCTAACGATCACCTCACATGTGTGGTTTGAACGCCGTTCTCATATGTGGGCGTGACTTACGTATGGCGTTCGCTTCCGCAAGCGAGCACGCGGGGACAGGGGGCTTTAAATTTTTTTAATTTTTTTTTATTGTTCATTTTACTTTTATTTTTCTAGTTTGATGCTTTCTTTTTACTTTTTTTTTTTTTTGTTTGATCACTTTTATTTATTTTTTTTTTGTTTTTTATTTAATGCAAACATCCCTTGTAAAAGGAATAAGCATGACATGTCCTCTTTATGGTGAGATATGAGATCAATAGGTCCCCACATCTCACCTCTAGGCTGGGAAGCCTGAAATAAAAAAAAAAATTAAAAAAACGATCTCGGCTTTCCATCCGAGGTGACGGCATTTTTTCAAATGCAGAGGCCGGAGCGTGACGTCATAACATCGCTCCCGGCCTCTGAAACGATCATAGAGACTCTGGTGACCATCAGGTCCGCCGGAAATCTCTATGGTCATAAACCAGCGCCGGTCGATTCCTTCCAGCACCGGGGGATGGCGGGAGGGGGTGGGGCTTGGCGTCCCCTCCCGCCACCTGTAAGAATGATCAAGCAGCTGAATACCCACTATGATCATTCTTACGGTGCAGGAAATCGCCGGCTGTAAAAGAAGATATCTGAATGATGCCTGTAGATGCACCCGTCATCCAGATATCACCAAAGTCAAGGAGGTCATATGAGGTTGGGCGGGTGGGAAGAGGTTAAGAGGTAGAAGGGTGCAGAGTAGGGATGAGCCGAACACCCCCTCCCCCCCGGTTCGGTTTGCAGCAGAACATGCGAACAGGAAAAAAAATTTGTGCAAACACCGTTAAAAAATGACTTGAGCAAATGTCCAGATGTTGTCCAGATGTTGTGACTTTATATTATCTTCTGTGCATCAAATAAAGTGACTGCTTGTGCATCAAATAAAGTGACCACATGCATCAAAATAAGGTGACTTCCACAAGAAGTCACTTTATTTGATGCAAAGAAGATAATATAAAGTCACAACATCTGGACAACATCTGGACATTAGCACAAGTCACTTTTTTGGAAATATGAATATGGGGCATTGAAGTATTTTTCATTACATATTGGTTTATTGGACTTTTTTATTGATATATATATATATATATTTTCTAGTCCGATTCATTTTTCTATTTATCATTTATTTTTCATTAATTGATACATTTATTATTAATTATTCACACTTGTCACTTTATTCACCTTCTAATCACCTTCTAATTAGGTATTGACTTGTTATTAATTATTAATACTAGCAGGGGCGTTGCTAGGTCTACAAAAGATCTGGGGCTAGAGCCCCTAGCACCGTAGTAAAGAAAGTCATACGCTTGGGTGGGCATACACATGTATATAATATATATAGTTACATAGTTACATAGTAGGTGAGGTTGAAAAAAGACCATCAAGTCCAACCTATGTGTGTGATTATGTGTCAGTATTACATTACATATCCCTGTATGTTGCGGTCATTCAGGTGATTATCTAATAGTTTCTTGAAGCTATCAATGCTCCCCGCTGAGACCACCGCCTGTGGAAGGGAATTCCACATCCTTGCCGCTCTTACAGTAAAGAACCCTCTACGTAGTTTAAGGTTAAACCTCTTTTCTTCTAATTGTAATGAGTGGCCACGAGTCTTATTAAACTCTCTTCTGCGAAAAAGTTTTCTCCCTATTGTGGGGTCACCAGTCCGGTATTTATAAATTGAAATCATATCCCCTCTCAAGCATCTCTTCTCCAGAGAGAATAAGTTCAGTGCTCACAACCTTTCCTCATAACTAATATCCTCCAGACCCTTTGTTAGCTTTGTTGCCCTTCTTTGTACTCGCTCCATTTCCAGTACATCCTTCCTGAGGACTGGTGCCCAGAACTGGACAGCATACTCCAGGTGCGGCCGGACCAGAGTCTTGTAGAGCGGGAGAATTATCGTTTTATCTCTGGAGTTGATCCCCCTTTTTAATGCCAATATTCTGTTTGCTTTGTTAGCAGCAGCTTGGCATTGCATGTCATTGCTGAGCCAATCATCTACTAGGACCCCCAGGTCTTTTTCCACCCTAGATTCCCCCAGAGGTTCTCCCCCCAGTCTATAGATTGCATTCATATTTTTGCCACCCAAATGCATTATTTTCCATTTTTCTACATTGAACCTCATTTGCCATGTAGTCGCCCACCCCATTAATTTGTTCAGGTCTTTTTGCAAGGTTTCCACATCCTGCAGAGAAGTTATTGCCCTGCTTAGCTTAGTATCGTCTGCAAATACAGAGATTGAACTGTTTATCCCATCCTCCAGGTCATTTATGAACAAATTAAATAGGATTGGTCCCAGCACAGAACCCTGGGGGACCCCACTACCCACCCCTGACCATTCCGAGTACTCCTCATTTATCACCACCCTCTGAACTCGCCCTTGTAGCCAGTTTTCAATCCATGTACTCACCCTATGGTCCATGCCAACGCACCTTATTTTGTACAGTAAACGTTTATGGGGAACTGTGTCAAATGCTATCTTTCAGATACACCACGTCTATGGACCTTCCTTTATCTAGATGGCAACTCACCTCCTCATAGAAGGTTAATAGATTGGTTTGGCAAGAACGATTCTTCATGAATCCATGCTGATTACTGCTAATGATACCGTTCTTATTACTAAAATCTTGTATATAGTCCCTTATCATCCCCTCCAAGAGTTTACTTACTATTGATGTTAGGCTAACTGGTCTGTAATTCCCAGGGATGTATTTTGGGCCCTTTTTAAATATTGGTGCTACATTGGCTTTTCTCCAATCAGCTGGTACCATTCCAGTCAGTAGACTTTCTGTAAAAATTATATATAAAATTAAATGTTATATATATATATATGTGTGTGTGTGTGTGTGTATATCCCCAGAGAGCCCCTCTTACATCAGGGTGCCCAGAGAGACCCCCACTTACATCAGGGTTCCCAGAGAGCCCCCCTTACATTAGTGTCCCCGGAGAGCCTCCCCTTAAATCTGGCTCTCCAGAGAGCCTCCCCCTTAAATCTGGGTCTCCAGAGAGCCTCCCCCTTAAATCAAGGTCCATAGAGAGCCTCCCCCTTAAATCAGGGTCCCAGAGAGCCCCCCTTAAATCAGGGTCCCCAGAGAGCCTCCCCCTTAAATCAGGGTCCCAGAGAGCCCCCCTTAAATCAGGGTCCCCAGAGAGCCTCCCCCTTAAATCAGGGTCCCCAGAGAGCCTCCCCCTTAAATCAGGGTCCCCAGAGAGCCTCCCACTTAAATTAGGGTCCCCAGAGAGCATCCCCCCTGCATCAGGATCCCCAGAGAGCCCCCCACTTACATCAGGGTCCCCAGAGAGCCTCCCCTCCCCTTGGGGACCCCTGCAGAGATTCGGGGCTATTGGCCCCAGATTAGAGGCTATAGCCCCAAAAGCCACCCCCTAGCAACGCCACTGAATACTAGTCATTTCTAGGATGGTGCATTACATTTGATGTGGCAAGAGAATACCATTTCTTTACTAGGCTTTATCATTACCATTTAGGGATTTTGCACTTGTATATTGATTTTTACCTATTTATTTTGAACAGCTAATATAACCATTAGCAACTCATCAGAGGTTTATAGTTTTCTAGTGGTTCAAGAATTATTCACTTATACTGTCGCACGCTTTCACCGCGTTTGGGGGATAACTGATTATACTTATCGTTAGCAGCGCCAACACCCTAGTTTTTTTATGAAATTGAAGGCTTGGTTGGCCGAATTTTCGAAATCAATGGTGGCACCATCAAATCAGAAAAAACGCACAAATTTTCTGATTTTCAAAAGAAAATCCTTTCAGAATTCGACCGTGTATGGCCAGCCTTAGTAAAGCTGAGGATTTTTATTGCAGAACCTGGCACTGATCCTGGAGGTTGCTATTTCCTGGGAGAATTCCACTTTTTTCTTATTGTTATCTAAATTTGCTAGTTCTTTTATAGTTAACGGCATTACTATTGCCATTATATGCAGTGTTATATGGGAAAAAAATATTGGGGGGGGGGGGGGGTTGACACCATGTTTTACCGTACCAGGTGACACCAATCCTACTGACGCCACTGGCGCTGTGTCCAATCACAGCGGAAGCGGATCTCGCGTGCCCCAGGCCCGAAAGAAGGAATAGCGTACAGGTGCGTGATTTTGCGCTTAAGGGCCCGTCCTGCCACAGTAAATGGACGTGGGGCGGTCCTTAGGAGGTTAAATTGCTGGTAAATGCTCTTGGCTGCTTAAATCTGTTTGTAAACAAAAGCAGCTGGAGCTTCTTTATCCGTACCAGTCGATTATTCTAGATAAAGGTCTGGTATAGATGTCCAGGGGGACCTCAATGAAAAAAAAACCATTTGGTCCCCCTCAAATTCACGCCAGACTGTTACCCATGTATGCAGCCGGGTAGGCCCAGGAAAGCAGAAAGGGGGGGGTGGACGGGGAGCGTCTGGCCACCCTCTTCTGAACGATAGCAGACAACATGCCTTCAACATAGGGGGCAAAGCAGTGGCGTCGGGAGGGGGGCTGAGGGGGGCTGAAGCCCCGAGTGGGTCCCCAAAAGCCCCAGGACTCGGGCATGCAAGATCCTATTATTAGCCCCAAGCGCCGCTCGATCTGATCCTGAGCGGGGCCGAGTGAGCAGGTCCCGCCTTCTGGAGCCTGCAGCGCCTATGATGGACTTCCCACTGGTCCAATGCTGACATCACTGTGAGATCCCCGCTCAGCGCTTGGACGGGCGGCTCTCCTCTCCTCCTCTGGCTGGTTGCTGTGATGATGATGGGCGCGGCGCACACTGCACATTACGGCTGAGCTGCAGGACACATGAAGTCTGTCTCCTGGTCAGGTAGGTCAGTGTATGTCTGTCAGGTAGGTCAGTGTACGTCTGTCAGGTAGGTCAGTGTAATGGTCAGTGTGGGTCAGGTAGGTCAGTGTGTCAGGTAGGTGAGTTTGGTGGTCAGCACTGATGGGCACTGGTAAGCCAGGCAGCAACCAGCAAGTGAGCTTACCCCCCGCCACACAACCCCACGTCCCAGCCAAAAAAGACCACGTCGCCCCCACCCCCCCGGTGCCGGGCTCGGACTTCGGGCTGAAGCCCCTGGTCTTTTTTGCCACCTAGCAACTCCCCTTGGGCAAAGCAACTTGTATCTATGCTAATGGAGAAAAGTGCCTCTACCCCCCCAACTCTGGTCAGATGGTCTTGGTGGTCGGTGGACAGGGAGGCCTGTTAGAATCTGGAATTATCAGCATCTGGCAGCAGACATTCAGGACAAAGTGTCTCTTTTAAGCGTTCTTCCTCTCTGACAGCCGCCGTAATTTATTTCCAGTGACATTCCGGATAATCAAGGTGGGATGACAGGTTTGCAGGTCTGACATTTTGTGAGTTTAAAATGTAAGATGTCCTTCACCGCAGCTCTGGGACGGGGACCGGCAATGACCGGCACATCCTCTCCGCTTTTAATTGACAATTAAAAAAGACTATTCCGTCCGTTATGTTGGAAAGCATAAATCCTCCTTTTTCTTTTGCAATCTATCCGGAAAATGTGATGTTACATCGTATGTTTAAAATCCCTTGCAGAAGCACCTTGACATCAGTCAGGTCTGTCTACGCTCGTCACATATAATACTTTGGAGAGCAGCAAACACAATATATTATATACCCCAATATATCATGCTGATTAATTAGAAATATAGCATTTTTTTGTATTTAAATTTTCCTGTAGGGGGCCCTGCCTTAAGCTGGACTGTCCCTAGACCAAATGTAGTGTTGACAGCTAGGCGGTAGCCAACATGAGCTGGTTTGTTATTTGGCATTTTTTTTTTGGGGGGGGGGGGGGGGTATTGGTGTACTCTGGTAGTAAGAGAAGATACAGTGATAGGGGTTATGATTATTTATTCTGACCTGCCCAATCCCTGAGGGGTTTATTTCAGTGATGCATGCTGGGGAAGAGAATAAACATTTGGGGTAACCTGTAGGCTGCCGCAGTCTATTTTCTCCACTGCAGGTGGAGCATTTGGAGTGGAAGTCATGGTTCCTCTATGGTTTCCTGGGTCACGGAGGTAGCTATCTGATTGGATGCTGCCACCCCCATGTGACTCTGGCAGCCATCTTGGGTCAGGCAGAGCCTATTTAAGGCCCTGGCTCCCAGGCTTGGCGTGTATTTTCGCGTGTGGGTAGAGTAGGGACAGGTCACCCGTCTTAAAGGGACAGCATTAGCGGGAAGGAGGGGTTCCAGATGAGTAGAGAAAGTGCAGGGACATGCTATCTTTTCTGGAAGCCTCCCCCGTTTGGACACAGCCCAGCCAGGCCGCATTCTGTCCCTTGAGGCAGATGCTGTTTGAGCATCCGAGACCTTCTGTTACCCTGTTCGCTGCAGCATCCTGTGAGTTCACCCAGTCAGGTTGTCTTCCCACCAGGTAAGTGGGCTTGATCGGACTTTAACTACAATACAGTTCTGTTACTGCATCTGTTCTCTTGAGTGTTTACTACCGCTGCACCTCCCCACAAAACTTCTGGAAGGATCTTTGTCTCAAAGGCTTTGAGTTTGAAGGATGTGAAAACGTAAGCCTTGTCCTTTTCTTCCTAGATTTTGCCTGTAGATGATGTGAAGGCCTCTTGACCCTCCCCATCCTAAGGAAAGGGAGCCTTGACTGCTGCGGGGAGTCAACCTAACCAGGGAGTCGGAGTGGCTCAGTTGGGATTGGCTACGATGGCACGAGGTGACTGGGTGGAGCCTGAACTCTAAAAAAGGCACGTCCCACTACTCTCAAGATAAGTTCACGTCACAAGAGTTTCGTCACAGCTTTCATGGCGGTTTTACCTTGCCAGCAATTGACATTACTTTATGGGATATGCCCTCAAAATTAATTCCGGGGTCAGTTTAATGCCTGTCTCACACTGATAGTGAAGACAGGCCTCCTAGACTATCCGTGTTTGGTTACAGATGCTCACAGTATAACCATGACTGGCATGGTTATTGGTATTTTGAAGGTGGTTATACTTGATATGTTCAATAAAGCTGTGGCCTCGCCCTACTTCCAACTTAAAGTAGTCTCTGTGTCTTTTTGGTAGGCAAGGTTTTGTGGTTTCAATAGGTAGGGTTAAGATAAGCCTCAGCTTCTCAGCAGTCATGGGTCCAGAAGCCCTGTGTTTTTCCTCCCAGACTTTGCCTGGGGGGGGGGGAAGAGGGTGGAAATGTGAGGCCAGGAGCATTGTCTTTGCCTCCCAGGCTTTGCCTGGAAAGAATGAGAGGCCACAAGCCTTGTCTTTTTCTTCCCAGGTGTAGGAGAAGATCAGTACGTATTGGAACTTGAAGGCCACTACATACTCATGCACATGCTCATAATTCTGAGCAAAGGCTCACTGAAGAACGGGCATTAGCACACATGCACAAATGTATTAGCATCTGCACAGGACGGAATGTACATATGCACATGTACATTCACTCTTGCTGAATGGCCTATTTAAGATGGATGAACAGATTGCTGAGTGGTCTTTAGCTAGTTCCTGTTTAACCTGCACCCTGACCTGCTATATCTGCCTACCCGTGTATGAGCCGGCTTGCCTTTGACTAGTCTCTATACTCCTGCCTGCCTACGGTGACTTCAAATTGTACTCTGACTCTGCTTCTGTGCCTCGCTGCCGACAGTGTACCGATTCCCATCTGTATCTGACTCTGCCTGATGTTCCTGTACCACGCTGCCCATCTGTTGATGACCTTTTGGCTTGTATCCTGGCTGCGCTCCCTGCTGATCAAGTATCACAGTTTTTCAGTTCCTGGTACATGCCTGGTGATCCACGGCCATCTGCTTCCTGCAAACCTCAGCTGACACTGCCTGTTACACCGGCCCTCGTGGCACTCTGTGTTCTCACACCTTCTGTCATCACTACCAGGGGTGTTGGACAAGAGGTGCAAGAGAAGCCCCCTCTCCAGCTCGATCTCCAACAGGTACATGACACCAGGCTTTTCCTAAAAAGAATGTGAGGCCAAAAGCCTTGTCCTTTTCTTACCAGGCTTCGTCTGTAGGGGATGTGGGTCCAGAAGCCTTGTGTTTGCCTACCAGGGTTTGCCTAGGGGAGATGTGAGGCCAGAAACCTTGTCCTTTCCTTCCTAGGCTTTGCCTGCTGAAGATATGAGACCACAAGCTTTGTCCTTTTTCTCCCAGGCTTTGCCTGGAAAAGATGTGTGGTCAAGACAATATAAAAAAACAAAAATAAAAATAAATACAATAAATAAGAAAAACATTTTTAAAGCGCCCCCGTCCCCGCAAAGTCGCGCAGAAAAGAAAACTCATGCGTAATCTCCCACATATGAAAATGGTGTTCAAATCACACATGTGAGGTATCGCCGCGATCGTCAGAGTTGGAGCAATAATTCCAGCACATGATCTCCTCTGTAACTCTAACTTGGTAACTGTTAAATTTTTTTAAAGCGTCGCTTATGGAGATTTTGAGGTACAGTAGTTTGTCGCCATTCCACGAGCATGCGCAATTGCAAAGCGCGACATGTTAGGTATCTATTTACTCGGCGTAACGTCATCCTTCACATTATACAAAAAAAGTGGGCTAACTTTACTGTTTCTTAGTTGTTGTTTTTTTTAATTCATGAAAGTGTCTTTTTTCCCTAAAACATTGCGTTTGAAAGACCGCTGCGCAAATACAGCGTGACATAAAATATTGCAACAATCGCCATTTTATTCTCTCGGGTCACTGCTAAAAAAAAAATACATATAATGTTTGGGGGGTTTTAAGTAATTTTCTAGCAAAAAAAATATGGATGTTAACTTGTGAGCAACAAATAGGCTTAGGCATGAAAGGGCTATTGTTAAAGAAAGCCACAGCTTGGTTTATGTAAAACTCGGGATATTCAGTCGAAATGATGAAAATGAAGCCGTTATACTCATTAAATAAATCCCTTTCATTTCATTTTAAACATTTCCCCCCTAAAAAAATAATCACTGTGAGTTTGATGTCTGTACGGCTTTTTTGGCCTTCGAATGCATTGGTATTGTATTAGCACACCTTCGTTTTATCGCTTGTTTATGCTCCGGATTACTTTTCATTCCCTTTGAAAACAAAGAAATAAAAGTATAAGGTTATCACGGAATGGGTTTATGGGAAGATTTGCATTGGAAGGCTGCGCACAACGATGCATAATGAACATTCAAAGGGAGATTATTTGAAGTCGAGAGATTTATAGAGCAACTGAGAAAAAATATTGGTGCTTGCAGCTAAGATATCCTTAATACCGAGCTCAATGCACTTAGTATGAATAATAAACCCGCACAGAGTAGAACAAAGCAACTGAACCCGGAGCACGGCGATGTGCTTGTTTTGTTAAATATCCGCAAAGAGAAGAAAGAATCCGTGAATGTTCGGGGGTCTCTTAAAGCGGACGGAGCCTAAAACGCAAGGCAGAGGTATTTCTTAAGTCTAGGTTCACATCTATGTGGCTGCGCTTGATGTGTTTTTCAGGCATGTTTTGCAGTGCGTTTTGCGTTTTTTTATGCGTTTTTGCATGCCGTTTTCATGCATTTTGCGTTTTTTTTTTGTTCTCTTTAACTTCTTCAGATCCGCGCTATAGCCGAATGACAGCTACAGCGCGGACCTCAATAGACGTCCTCCTGTGTCGACCGGCCTGCGCGACCCCTTATCACGTGATCAGCTGTCAGCCAATGACAGCTGATCATGTGATGTAAACAGAGCCGGTAATCGGCTATTTTTTCCTCCTCGCGCTGATAGCGTGAGGAGAAAAAAAAAAGCCGATCACCAGCGGCTGTCAGAAGGACATCGGTCCCGATCAAGGAGAGCCGCCGCCAGCTCATCTGTGCGTGCCCACCTGTGCCACCTACCAGTGCACAACAGTGCCGCCTACCAGTGCGCACCAGCACCACCTACCAGTGCCCACAGTGCCACCTATCAGTGTCACCAATTAGTGCCTCATCAACAGTACTGCCCATCAGTGTCACCTACCAGTGCCCATCAGTGTCACCTACCAGTGCCACCTATCAGTGCCCATCAGTGTCACCTATCAGTGTCACCAATCAGTGCCTCATCAACAGTGCTGCCCATCAGTGTCACCTACCAGTGCCCATCAGTGTCACCTACCAGTGCCACCTATCAGTGCCCACAGTGCCACCCATCAGTGTCACCAATCAGTGCCTCATCAACAGTGCTGCCCATCAGTGTCACCTACCAGTGCCCATCAGTGTCACCTACCAGTGCCACCTATCAGTGCCCATCAGTGCCATCTATCAGTGGTACCTATTAGTAACACATATCAATGCCACCCAGTGCCACCCATCAGGGTTCATCAGTGCCGCCTTATCTGTGCCTAAATATTTAGTTTAGGCCGATACGTATTCTTCTACATATTTTTGGTGAAAAAAAACCCTGCAATAAGCGTATATTGATTGGTTTGCGCAAAAGTTATAACGTCTACAAAATAGGGGATATATTTATGGCATTTTTATTATTATTATTTTTTTTTTACTAGTAATGGCGGTGATCTGCGATTTTTAGCAGGACCGCGACATTCCAGCAGACAGATGGGACACTTTTGACACTTTTTTGGGACCAGTGACATTTGTACAGCGATCAGAGCTAAAAATAGCTACTGATTACGGTATAAATGTCACTGGCAGGGAAGGTGTTAACACTAGGGGGCGATCAAGGGGTTAAGTGCTCCATAGGGAAGTGTTCCCCACTGTGGGGGAGGGGAGTGACTGGTAGTAGATAGAGATCGCTGTTCCGGATCACTAGGAACAGCAGATCTCTCTCTACTCACCTGACAGAACGGGGATCTGTTTGTTTACATCGACAGATACCCGTCCTGGCTCTCTGAGAAGCGATCACGGGTGGCCGGTGGACATCATGGCAGGGGGGCCAGCCTTAAAAATGGCATGGGGTCCCCCCAAAATCCACACCAGACCCTTATCCGAGGATGTCACCCAGTAGGTCAGGAAAGGGAGGGGACGAGCAAGCGCCCACCCCTCCTGAACCATACCAGGTGGCATGCCCTCAACATGGGGGGGGTGTGTGCTTTGAGGGAAGGGCGACCCCCACCCCAAAGCACCTTGCCCCCCTGTTGATGAGGACAAGGGCCTCTTCCTGACAACCCTGGCTGGTTGTTGTGGGGGATCTGCGGGCAGGGGGGTTTATTGGAATCTGGAAGCCCCCATTAGCAAGGGGGCCGCTAGATCCCACCCCCCCCCCGGGTACCGGGTACATCGTACCCCTACCCATTCACCCAAAAAAACCTCTGGAATGTTAACAGAACAAGATGGCGGTGGTGAGGAGGAAGAAGAAGATGGTGGCGGCGAGGAAGAAGACAGCTCCATGGGAGAAGACAGCACAAGAAGAAGACGGCACTGGGAGATGACGGCATTAAAGTGTCACTAAACCCAAATCATAAAAAACTCTCAAATAAATGGTGTATTCCATGCTTATCATACTCATTCAGTCACTATGAGATTCCTTTTCTGCAAAAAATCTGGTTAATCCTGCTGCTCTCTATCATCCCCCTTTTGTCCATGTCCCCAATGCAGCTAGGGATTTTGCAGAGCAGTGTTGGCAGTTCTGCACATGCTCAGTTCTCAGTGAGTTTTTATGCTGAGCATTTCCTCCCTATCACATCTGAGCAGCCCATGTGACTATAGAGTCACACATGGGGGAGTATACACAGTGCTAAATGACAACCCTCTCCCTCCCCCCTCCTCCACGCCCACTAACCAGCTAAACACAATGGGGGGGCGGGATATTACATGTAGATTGATGGAGGCTAAGGCTGGAGGGGCGTGACACAGCCTGTGACTGGCCGAAATCCGCCCACACCATATTTGTATGACAATTGAAAACAGTTTATTGATATAAAATACTTATTTGTATTCTAAAGGTTGTTTTTTTTTTTAACATGTGACCAGCAGCAGAGGACTAGAAGCTTCTCCTGCTTATGTTTCCCTGCAAACATGCTGGGAGAGAGCTGGGTCATGTGACAGCTGGATATCTATTAGGAAAAGGGTTCTTGTATAATTATTATTATATTATTATTATTATTATTTATTTATTAAAATAATTACAGCGCCATTATCCACATACAGAAATAGAAGGGAGAATGTAAATTGAACCTTTTATTGGTTGAACTAGATAGACTTGTGTCTTTTTTTGACCAGACTAACTAGAGTATCTCACAAAAGTGAGTACGCCCCTCACATTTTTGTAAATATTTTTTATATCTTTTCATGTGACAACACTGAAGAAATGACACTTTGCTACAATGTAAAGTAGTGAGTGTACAGCTTGTATAACAGTGTAAATTTGCTGTCCCCTCAAAATAACTCAACACACAGCCATTATTGTCTAAACTGCTGGCAACAAAAGTCAGTACACCCCTAAGTGAAAATGTCCAAATTGGGCCCAATTAGCCATTTTCCCTCCCCGATGTCATGTGACTCGTTAGTGTTACAAGGTCTCAGGTGTGAATGGGGAGCAGGTGTGGTAAATTTGGTGTCATCGCTCTCACTCTCTCATACTGGTCACTGGAAATTCAACATGGCACCTCATGGCAAAGAACTTTCTGAGGATAGGAAAAAAATAATTGTTGCTCTACATAAAGATGGCCTAGGCTATAAGAAGATTGCCAAGACCCTGAAATTGAGCTGCAGCATGGTGGCCAAGACCATACAGCGGTATAACAGGACAGGTTCCCCTCAGAACAGGCCTCGCCATGGTCCACCAAAGAAGTTGAGGTCACGTGCTCAGCATCATATCCAGAGGTTGTCTTTGGGAAATAGACGTATGAGTGCTGCCAGCATTGCTGCAGAGGTTGTAGGGGTGGGGGGGGGGGGGGGGTCAGCCTGTCAGTGCTCAGACCATGTGCCGCACACTGCATCAAATTGGTCTGTATGGCTGTCATCCCAGAAGGAAGCCTCTTCTAAAGATGATGCACAAGAAAGCCCACAAACAGTTTGCTGAAGACAAGCAGACTAAGGACATGGATTACTGGAACCATGTCCTGTGGTCTGATGAGACCAAGATAAACGTATTTGGTTCAGATGGTGACAAGCGTGTGTGGCGGCAACCAGGTGAGGAGGACAAAGACAAGTGTGTCTTGTCTACAGTCAAGCATGGTGGTGGGAGTGTCATGGTCCGGGGCTGCATGAGTGCTGCCGGCACTGGGGGGCTACAGATCATTGAGGGAACCATGAATGCCAACATGTACTGTGACCTACTGAAGCAGAGCATGATCCCCTCCCTTCAGAGACTGGACCGCAGGGCAGTATTCCAACATGATAACCACCCCAAACACACCTCCAAGGCGACCACTGCCTTGCTAAAGAAGCTGAGGGTAAAGGTGATGGACTGGCCAAGCATGTCTCCAGACCTAAACCCTATTGATCATCTGTGGGACATCCTCAAATGGAAGGTGGAGGAGCGCAAGGTCTCTAACATCCACCAGCTCCGTGATGTCATCATGGGGGAGGGGAAGAGGACTCCAGTGACAACCTGTGAAGCTCTGGTGAACTCCATGCCCAAGAGGGTTAAGGCAGTGCTGGAAAATAATGGTGGCCACACAAAATATTGACACTTTGGGCCCAATTTGGACATTTTCACTTAGGGGTGTACTCACTTTTGTAACTATGTAACTACATAAACAGTGTGTGTTTAGTATCACTTTAAATCCTGGTCTGCGGGGTGGAAATCTTTGCCATGGTTGGAGGGGGTTTGGTGAAAAGCATTTTTCATTACTGGTTTATCTCTGATTTAAATCACATTTAAATGCCCTGGGAACGGGTAATTAATGAGATTTCTAGGAAGGGAAATAAATAAAGCCCATAATACCTCTTCATCCAAGAGCTCCGAGTCCTCAGCTCCTTCCGAGGACAATGGACCTTTCTTGTCTCCGACACACAAAGTTATTGTAATAAAAGGAGAGGAAGGTTGTTTTGGGCTGAGATGAAGCCCTCCAGTATGTGAAGTGTCGGAGAGCAGATTGTAGAGGGAAGATCTCCGGAAAGCCCACTTTACTCTTCTTCTCCGAGCCGCACCGAGCCAAATCTAGGGTTCTTCAGAACAGAGGGATTTTCCCAGATAAAGTAACCGGCCTGAGTCATCCGTCTCCATCAATTACTGCGCTCAGCGCTCAGCGCTCCCGCCTCTGGGAGAAATTCTGAGACAAGAAACTTCCCGGATAAAATCAAATATTCTGTTCCTCTTCTATAAACATACAGAACGCTCTCTATTCCTGTCATCTGATAAGGAGAAAAAACACGAACCTAAAAAAGTCCAATCCTTACAATTAAACTGATTAAAGTGACACTAAACTTTTGCATAAAAAAATATATATTCCAGTCTGTATTCTTATCTCAGAAAAGTCTCTTCCATGGCTCTCAGCCTCCTCCAAATTCCTCTTTTCTGCTGCTGTGATCCGACTTCCTGTTAGAGGGTGGCTACGTTCATTCTCCATGGTCCCACTGTATGTAGGACTGTAGCCACCCTCTATTGCTTGCTCCCGAGTTGGACTATGGACTATAAACCATGGACTATGGGACTATGGACTATGTACCTAGAACTATGGGACTATGGACTATGACCTGTAAACTATGGGACTATGGACTATGAGAATATGTTCTATGAACTATGGGACTTTGGAACTATGTGACAATGGACTATATACTATGGGACTATGAACTTTGGACTATGGGACTATGCAACCATGGGACTATGAACTATAAATGATAGGACTAAGCACTATAGACTATGGACCAGGAACTATGGACTATGCACTATGGACAGTGAACTATGGGACTATGGACTTTGGGCAATAGACTAGGGAGTATTGACTATGGATTAGGGACCAGGGATTATGGGACAATGGACTATGGAACAATGGAGCTATAGTACTATGGACTAGGGACTATGAACTATGGGACAATGGACTATGAACTATGGGACTAGGGACTATGGACTATAGACTAGGGAGTATTGACTGTGAACTATGGATTAGGGACCAGGGATTATGGGACAATGGACTAT
Source organism: Lithobates septentrionalis (assembly GCA_037952835.1). Taxonomy (NCBI): domain Eukaryota; kingdom Metazoa; phylum Chordata; class Amphibia; order Anura; family Ranidae; genus Lithobates; species Lithobates septentrionalis. Next base: position 138,244 of record JBBDGP010003952.1, on the reverse strand, counting down.
GGAACAACGGAACTATAGGACTATGAGCTATGGGACAAAGGACTATGTACTATGGGACTATGCGACTCCCCTCCCCCAGTGTTCAGACAGTACATTGTAACTTTGTAGAAGGAGGAGGAAGCATTTCCTCAGTCTCCCCTCCCCCAGTGATCAGACTGTACATTGTAACTTTGTAGCAGGCAGGTGGCGGCAGTGGCGTAGTGTGGGTTGTCAGCGCCCTGGGCAGAACTTTTAGCACCCCCTGAGTCCCTTCCACTAGTACAGTAGTACTGACCCACCTGATTCCTACACTGACCACTACACTGACCTACCTGATTCCTTCACTGACCTACCTGACCACTAAACTAACCTACCTAATTCCTACACTAACCTACCTGATTCCTACACTGACCTACCTGACCACTACACCAACCTACCTGATTCCTACACTGACCTACCTATAGTATTCCCATACTGACCACTACATGGCACTGACCTACCTGATTCCTACACTGACCTACCTATAGTATTCCCACACTACCCACTACATGGCACTGACCTACCTATAGTATTCCCATACTGACCACTACACGGCACTGACCTACCTATAGTATTCCCATACTGACCACTACACGGCACTGACCTACCTATAGTATTCCCATACTGACCACTACACTGCACTGACCTACCTATAGTATTCCCATACTACCCACTACATGGCACTGACCTACCTGATTCCTACACTGACCTACCTATAGTATTCCCATACTGACCACTACATGGCACTGACCTACCTATAGTATTCCCATACTGACCACTGCACAGCATTGATGTACCTATAGTATTCCCACACTACCCACTACAAGGCACTGACCTACCTATAGTATTCCCACACTACCCACTACACGACACTGACCTACCTATAGTATTCCCATACTGACCACTACACTGCACTGACCTACCTATAGTATTCCCATGCTGACCACTACACGGCACTGACCTACCTATAGTATTCCCATACTACCCACTACATGGCACTGACCTACCTATAGTATTCCCATACTGACCACTACATGGCACTGACCTACCTATAGTATTCCCATACTGACCACTACACGGCACTGACCTACCTATAGTATTCCCATACTACCCACTACATGGCACTGACCTACCTATAGTATTCCCATACTGACCACTACATGGCACTGACCTACCTATAGTATTCCCATACTGACCACTACACGACACTGACCTACCTATAGTATTCCCATACTACCCACTACATGGCACTGACCTACCTATAGTATTCCCATACTGACCACTACATGGCACTGACCTACCTATAGTATTCCAATACTGACCACTACACGGCACTGACCTACCTATAGTATTCCCATACTGACCACTACACGGTACTGACCTACCTATAGTATTCCCATACTGACCACTACATGGCACTGGCCTACCTATAGTATTCCCATACTGACCACTACACGACACTGACCTACCTATAGTATTCCCACATTACCCATTACACGGCACTGGCCTACCTATAGTATTCCCACACTACCCACTAGAAGAGGGAGGAAGAATTTCCTCAGTCTCCCCTCCCCCAGTGATCAGACTATACATTGTAACTTTGTAAAAGAGGGAGGAAGAATTTCCTCAGTCTCCCCTCCCCCAGTGACCAGACTGTACATTGTGACTTTGCAGAAGAGGGAGGAAGCATTTCCTCAGTCTCCCCCCCCCCCCCCCCCAGTGATCAGACTGTACATTGTAACAAGTCACAAGGTGAGAGGCTTTAGTAGGGGCTGATCTGTGTCAGACATTTGTGAACACAGCCAAGAACTACACAGACACCAGGATTTGCATGACTGTGTCATCCCTTAGCTGGCATCTCAGTCCAGAAAGTAGATGGTGACCCTGAGTGATGCCTGAACAAAGATGGTGCCGTCCTTCTGGTTGGGGGGGGGGGGGCGGTCCTGTGATCTCTGTGAGAGGTAAATACCTGGAAGGGGGGGACACTGACACATTACTGAGCACCTAACACGGCCAAGGACTCTGTATATCTGATGCTAAGTCCACTTTAATGTTTCCAAATATGATGAAAATCCAAGAACTCCATCCATTTGATGGCATCGGAATTAAACTGACTGCAGCTGAAGTGCAGGAAAACAAGCCGCGTACTTTTGTTGCTTTTGTTATTTTTAATAGTTTGTTTTTCAGGTCCGACGAAAATAGAAGCAATCAGAGAAGCCGGAAAAAAAAAAATGCCCGCCGCTTTTCATGTTTGTGAAATAAGAAATTCTCTTTTTTTTTCTCGTATTAAAGACTCGAAATTTCACTGAAAAGGAATCAAATCAAATATTTACAGAATCATTTTTTTTTGGGAATTTAAATAGACATATTTTATTTTGGATACCCACTTACCTTTTATAACACTTTTTTTGTTTACAGATAAAAATCAGTATTTTTTGCTAGCAAATTACTTAGAACCCCCAAGCATTGTATTTATATATATATATATATATATATATATATATATATATTAGCAGAGACCCCAGAGAATAAAATGGTGGGTTATGCAATTTTTTTAATGTCACACGGTATTTGCGCAGCAGTTTTTCTAATGCAAATTGTTTGCAAAAAATATATCATGATATTAAAATCTTGATTTATTTTGATTAAAAATAACAAGCATGTTATACTTACCTCCTCTGTGTAATGGTTTTGCACAGAGCAGCCCCGGATCCTCCTCTTCTCGGGTCCCTCTTCGGTGCTCCTGGCCCCTCCCTCCTGCCGAGTGCCCCCCCCCCCAGTAAGCAGCTTGCTATGGGGGGCACCCAAGCCGAGCCGCTGCCCTGTGTGTTTATTCAGGCACGAAGCTGCGGTTCAGCCCCGCCCCCCTCTCTCCTCATTGGCTTACTGACTTGGATTGACAGCGCCGGGAGCCAATCAGGAGGAAGAGTCCTGGGCAGACAAGGCTCTTGAGCATCATCGCTGGATCGAGAGAGGACTCAGGTAAGTATTGGGGGGGGGGGGACGGGGGACTGAGGGGGTCTGCCGCACACAGAAGGCTTTTTATCTTAATACATTGAATGCATCTTCTGCCTTTACAATCACTATCAGGCCTATTCTAGCACTCTTCTCCTACATGTAAAAAAAAACAAAAACTTTTTTTTGCTAGAAAATTACTCAGAACCCCCAAACATTATATATGTTTTTTTGTTTTTTTTAGCAGTGACCCTAGGGAATAAAATGGTGGTCGTTGCAAGTTTTTACGTCACACGGTATTTGTGCAGCAATTTTTCAAATGCAATTTTATTTATTTTTTTGGGGGGGTTTCATGAATTAAAATGGGAAAATCTCCCCCCAGTGGGGTTTTTCCGCAGCAAAATTACAATTATTGAAAGAGTATTAAAAAAGTTTTTTATTGAAAAATAAAAAACAAGACATATGCACATGAACGTTTTTAAAATCTGAGCTCTGGTTGGAGATGTATAACATCATTCAATATATCTACAACAGTATATACCCGTACAATAATGCATGTTAATATTCAAAAATTCTGGTATGCAAATTCCCAACGCGTTTCGACATGCGTGGTCAAAGTCTTCCTCAGGGGATTAATTTGTCAAAGAAATGTCAAATTAATCCCCTGGTCAAATATATTTCTGTCAAAGAAATATATATATATATATATATATATATATATATATATATATATATATATATATATATATATATACGGTATATATATGTACATTGTTTAAACATATTAGCACACAAGATATATGTAAAGGTTAAGGTATTTGCAAGGAAACATAGAATATATAAGGTATAGTTGCCAATGATGGATGTATGTAGACAGTCTCCAGACCAGAATTTCTCTAAAAATCTATCAGATGATGCCGTGCCCTCGTGTCGCACAGGCTCCCAGGAAGAGTGCTCCGCCCCTATGTGACTAACAAGGAGTCTCAGAGGGCAACCAAAGAAAGAGGGAGTGCAGGGGGCAAAAAAAATCACGGTCACCTGCAGCAAAGGTCCCAATGAATGAATATCGAATAAGTACACATTCACTTTTAATTTATCCCATACAATGGACTATTAATCTTTTTTATTTAGAAATTACTTTGTATTACTTTTCCAGGGTGTAAATATAGCACCCCATATTAAAATTGAATATTAAAGTGTAGTGCAAGTGTGACTGTTTCATTCATTTAAAAAAAGAACACTAAAGTTAGCCCAATTTTTTTTTTGTATAATGGGAAAGATGATTATTATGCAGAGTTAATAGACACCTAACAACATGCCACGCTTTAAAATTGCGCACGCTCGTGGAATGGCGCCAAACTTCGGGACTTAAAATTTTTTTTTCCATAGGCGACGCTTTAAAATACGCTTTAAAATTTACAGATTACCAGTTTGGATCTACAGAGGAGGTTTAGGGCTATATTTATTGCTTTCACTCTGATGTTCGCGGCGATACCTCACACGTGTGGTTTGAACGCTGTTTACATATGTGGGCGCGACGTACGTATGCGTTCAATTCGGAGTGCGAGCACGTGGGGGCAGGGACACTTTATTTTTATTTTTTTATTGTTTATTTTATTTTTACGCTTTCCCTTTAAGAAGAAAATGTTGAACACTTTTTTTCCTATTACAAGGAATGTAAACATTCCTTGTAATAAGAATAGGGCATGACAGGTCCTCTTTCACACTGGAGGCATTTTTTTTCAGGCGCTAAAGGGCTAAACATAGCGCCTGTAAAGCACCTGAAAAATGCCTCCCTTGCAGCCCCAGTGTGAGAGCCCACGTGCTTTCACAGCGGGGCGCTCCGCTGGCAGGACGTTAGAAAATGTCGTGCAAGCAGCATCTTTAGGGCGGTGGAGGAGGGGCGTATGCACTGCTCCTCCACCGCACCTGCCCATTAAAATGAATGGGCCCCGCTGCCGAAGCACCTGCAAAGCACTTTGGTAGCGATGCTTTTTGGGCGCATTTAAACCCTTTCTTTGGCCACTAGCAGGGGGGGGGTAAAAGCGCCTAAAACGACGGTAAAGCGCCGCTAAAACTAGTGTTGTGAGTGTGAAAGGGATCTTATGGAGAGATGTAGGGGTCTATAAGACATCTTTCCTCCGGGCTGGAAAGCCTGAGATAAAAAAACAAAAAGAAAAACAAAAAAAATAAGGCAGGCTGGAGGTGACATCATAACATCGCGCCCCGGGCCTCCAAAGGTCATAGAGACTGTCGGGGATCATCTGGTCCACGGTATTCTCTATAGTAAACTCCCGCTACCGGCGGATTCCTTCTCCGGCTCTCCAGATTTCACGGGCGAGCGTGTAGAAGCAACGGAGGGTGGCGGGGGGGGGGGGACCTCCGCCGCATATAAAAACAATCTGAACAGCCGCTATGACAGTTTTTACTGTGCAGGGAATCTCCAGTGGAAAAAAGAATGATATCTGAATGATGCCTGCAGCTGCACCTATTACCCAGATATCTACACTCAAAGTCCAGGGCGTCATACGACGGCCTTGGACGGGAAGTGGTTAATGAATTTTAGTGCACACAAACTCAACATAATACCCAATTGTTTGGTAAAATACAAAAGACGCTCTTACGCCGAGTAAATAGATACCTAACATGTCACGCTTTAAAACTGCGCACGCTCGTGGAATGGCGCCAAACTTCGGTACTTAAAAAATCTCCATAGGCGATGCTTTAAAATTTACAGGTTACCAGTTTAGGGTTGCAGAGGAGGTCTAGAGCTATAATTATTGCTCTCGCTCTAACGTTCTCGGTGATACCTCACATGTGTGGTTTGAATGCTGTTTAGATGTGTGGGCGCGATGTACGTATGCGTTCCCTTCTGCTGTGTGCGAGCACATGGGGACGGGGACACTTTCATTTTTTTTAGTTTTTTTTTTAGTTTCACACTTTCCCTTAAAAAAAAAAAAAAAAAAAAAAAAAAATTGATCACTTTTTTTGCTTTCAAAATGTTTTTTTTTTTTTAAACACCTTTTCTTGTTTTTTTTTTTTTTTTAATTTTTCATCACTCTTATTGCTGTCACAAGGAATGTAAACTTCCTTTGTGACAACAATAGGCAGTTATACCTCCCAACTTTCGGACAACTATTAGCAAAAGTATGTAGGCATAGGACACTACCAAGCCACGCCCCCCTTAAAAAAAGAATTATACAAAAAAAAAAGATTGGTTGAACCCACAAGGGCTTTTTTTTTTACCACTGCTATTCCTTCATATTGGCTTTTGGAATTTACAATTGTAGCAATTTAGAAATTGAAAAGTTTAGCACTGGGGAACACTTTTTGGTAAATAAGTAGTGCATGTTATAGGCAACTATATAGATCAGACCAAAATGAGGGACAAATGAGGAGGAGAGAGGGACAGAGGGACTTTGTTCTGAATGATGGACAGTCCCTTGAAATCAGGGACAGTTGGGAGCTATGGGCAGTGACAGGTCCTCTTTATGGAGAGATTTGGGGTCTATAAGACCCCATATGTCTCCTCTGTCCTTAAAAGCATCTGATCGCACCAAGACCAGTGTAATCAGATGCTTTCACTGTTTGAAAATGGCGCTGATTACATCCAGGGAAAACCAAAAGTGAGTGGAATGCTTGCCTCTTCCGGTTACCATACTATATCCTATACCATAGAGATCATCAGGGACCTTCTGGTCCTCAGCAAGTTCTATGGTAAGCTGGTAGAACCACCGGCTTCACTCTGGGCTCGCATGGTGGGATGGAAAAGCCCGGTGAGGCACTGGTGGGCAGCAGGAGGGGGGGGGGGGCGAACCCGATCACACGCACCGAACGTAAAAGCTGATCGTCTCCTGAAAAAAGCAATACCAGGATGATGACTGTATGTAGCTGCAGGCATCATCCCGGTATAACCACTTGAACTAAATCACCTACATGTAGGTGATTTTGACGGAAAGTGGATATACAGTATATATTTATATGCAGGGCTTATTTTCAGCGGGGACACGGGGGGAATGCATTTCCGGAACCTCCAGCACTGAATGTATGTAATGGCAACGGGTGCTGGAAGGTCTATTGATGCTGGCTGCTGGAAGGTCTATTGTTGCTAAAGGAAATTCATATTTGTAGGAAGGTCTATTGTTGCTAGTGGGGGATTTGTTGTTGCTGGGGTGGGTATTATGTTGCTGGGGTGGGTCTTATGTTACTGGGAGGGATCTACTGTTGAGGGAGCGGTCTATTGTTGCAATCTGCTGGAAGGTCTATTGATGCTGGCTGCAGGGAGATTTGTTGCTACTACCAGGGCGTCTATTGTTACTGGGGGGGGGGGGTCTTTTGTTGCCGGCTGCAAGAAATCTGTTACTGATTTTCTTGTCATCATTAACAAATTCCACAAAATTCCACTTGGTTCTGTATTCTCTAAAAGGGTGGTACAGAGAGGGTAGGTAGGAGAACCAAGGGACGGTGCTCAGAGGTGGGTAGGGGGTGGAACCAAGGGATGGTGCTTGGCGGTGGGTAGGGGGTGGAACCAAGGGACGGTGCTCGGAGGTGGGTAGGGGGGGGAACTACAGGACAGTGCTTGGAGGTGGGTAGGGGGTGGAACCAAGGGACAGTGCTCAGAGGTGGTTAGGGGGTGGAACCAAGGGATGGTGTTAGGAGGTGGGTAGGGGGTGGAACAAAAGGACGGTGCTCGGATGTGGATAGGGGGTTGAACCACGGGATGGTGCTTGGAGGTGGATAGGGGGTGGAACCAAGGGATGGTGCTCGGAGGTTGGTAGGGAGGAGAACCAAGGGACGGTGTTAGGAGGTGGGTAGGGGGTGGAACCAAAGGACAGTGCTCGGATGTGGGTAGGGGGTGGAACCAAGGGATGGTGCTCGGAGGTGGGTAGGGGGTGGAACCACAGGACAGTGGTTGGAGGTGGTTAGGGGGTGGAACCAAGGGACGGTGCTCGGATGTGGGTAGGGGGTGGAACCAAGGGACGGTGTTCGGAGGTGGGTAGGGGGTGGAACCAAGGGACGGTGCTCAGAGGTGGGTAGGGGGTGAAACCAAAGGACAGTGCTCGGATGTGGGTAGGGGGTGGAACCAAGGGACAGTGCTCTGAGGTGAAACCAAAGGATGGCGCTCGGAGGTGGGTAGGGGGTGGAACCAAAGGACGGTGCTCGGAGGTGGGTAGGGGGTGGAACCAAGGGACGGTGCTCGGAGGTGGGTAGGGGGTGGAACAAAAGGACGGTGCTCAGATGTGGATAGGGGGTGGAACCACAGGATGGTGCTTGGAGGTGGATAGGGGGTGGAACCAAGGGATGGTGCTCGGAGGTTGGTAGGGAGGAGAACCAAGGGACGGTGTTAGGAGGTGGGTAGGGGGTGGAACCAAAGGACAGTGCTCGGATGTGGGTAGGGGGTGGAACCAAGGGATGGTGCTCGGAGGTGGGTAGGGGGTGGAACCACAGGACAGTGGTTGGAGGTGGTTAGGGGGTGGAACCAAGGGACGGTGCTCGGATGTGGGTAGGGGGTGGAACCAAGGGACGGTGTTCGGAGGTGGGTAGGGGGTGGAACCAAGGGACGGTGCTCAGAGGTGGGTAGGGGGTGAAACCAAAGGACAGTGCTCGGATGTGGGTAGGGGGTGGAACCAAGGGACAGTGCTCTGAGTTGAAACCAAAGGATGGCGCTCGGAGGTGGGTAGGGGGTGGAACCAAAGGACGGTGCTCGAAGGTGGGTAGGGGGTGGAACCAAGGGATGGTGCTCGGAGGTGGGTAGGGGGTGGAACCAAGGGACGGTGCTCGGGGGTGGAACGAAAGGACGGTGCTCGGAGGTGGGTAGGGGGTGGAACCAAGGGACGGTGCTCGGAGGTGGGTAGGGGGTGGAACCAAAGGACGGTGCTCGAAGGTGGGTAGGAGGTGGAACCAAGGGATGGTGCTCAGGGGTGGGTAGGGGGTGGAACCAAGAGACGGTGCTCGGAGGTGGAACCAAAGGACGGTGCTCAGAGGTGGGTAGGGGGTGGAACCAAAGGACGGTGCTTGGAGGTGAGTAAGACAAGGAACCAAGGGATGGTGCTTGGAGGCGGGTAGGGGCGGAGACTCAGAAAGGGGGAGTTTCAGCACCTAATTTTCTGAGAAAAAAAGCCCTGTATGTGTATATATATATATATATATATATATATATATATATATATATATATATATATATATATATATATATATATATATATATATATATATATATATGTATGTATATGTATGTGTGTATGTGTGTGTGTATGCATGTATGTATGTGTGTGTGTGTGTGTGTGTGTGTGTGTATATATATATATATATATATATATTATCCTGAATAACATTAATAATAAAACAATAAAGTAGAAAGGAAATAATAATAATAAAAATATTTAATTCTGATTGAACTGAAAAATAAAAGTCATGCGGCCAATCGGAAAAGAAAGAAAAATGATCTGGCCAATAACTGAATCAGTGATAATAATGGGATGGTGTGTTTATGATGGCGGCACATTGCGCGGTGGGTTCTCTCCCGCTGGGAGGTGCCGAGTGAGATGTCAGCAGTCGGCGTGCGATACATTACCGCTCCATCAATGTTGTCGCAGTGGCGTTTGATCCGTGAGCCCGGCGTGGTACTCAGCACACTTCAAAAGGGAAAAATAAAAATCACGCCTTCAATTTGACACTTCAATGCCGCGAATGATAATGAAAAAAATCTGCGGTGTAAACACGTCGGGAGCGATGAGCGATTCTGCCGCCGTTCCATTCAAAGTTCATCCTCGCGGATTATCACAAAATCTATTTTAATATTTGATCACTGCACACCGAGAGAGAGCAGCCGGGACCTGGCAGATGTACACAGCGGGCAGACGATGGAGCCAACAGCAAAGATGAATCAACCAATCATCATTCAACTGATTGGTGAAGGGTGTTTTTTTACAGTCTTACTGAGTAGGGAACTCTATTCATTCAAGGTATAACAAAAAAACTTGGGCACCATAAGGGGAATATTGTGGCATGGAACATGCACTGTGGTAAATTGTGGGTGTGGTCAGTCTACAGTAACAGTGGGCGGAGTTTAAAGGGGTATGGGTAAATAAAACCTGAACCTGTGCTGTTCAGAAGCCAGGATTAAGTAATGCACAGAGTGCAGGGCACAGAAGTAACACAGATAGTTCAGTGGTCTGGAGTAAGTAGCAGAGAGAGTTCACAGGTCAGGAGTAAGTAACACAGAGAGTTTAAGGGTCAGGAATAAATAACAGAGAGTTCAGGGATCAGGATTAAGTAACACAGAGAGTTCAGAGTTTAGGAGTAAGTAACAAATAGAGTTCAGGGGTCAGGAGTAAGTAACACAAGAGTTCAGGGGTCAGGAGTAAGTAACATGTAGAGTTCAGGGGTCAGGAGTAAGTAACACAAGAGTTCAGGGATCAGGAGTAAGTAACATGTAGAGTTCAGGGGTCAGGAGTAAGTAACATGTAGAGTTCAGGGGTCAGGAATAAGTAACACAGAGAGTTCAGGGGTCAGGAGTAAGTAACACAGAGAGTTCGGGGGTCAGGAGTAAGTAACATGTAGAGTTCAGGGGTCAGGAGTAAGTAACACATAGGGGTTGATTTACTAAAGGCCAATAGACTGTGCACCTTGGAAAGTGCAATTGCACTCTGCAAGTGCAGTTGCTCCAGAGCTTAGTAAATGAGGTAAAGCTTCACTTTGTAAAGAATACCCAATCACATGCAAGGAAAATAAAAAAAACAGCATTTTTGCTTGCACGTGATTGGTTGATGAAAGTCAGCAGAGCTTCTGCTCATTTACTAAACTCTGGAGCAACTGCTCTTGCCGTGTGCAACTGCACTTTCCAAAGTGCACAGTCTTTTTGCCTTTAGTAAATCAACCCCACAGAGTTCAGGGGTCAGGAGTAATTAACACATAGAGTTCAGGGGTCAGGAGTAAGTAACACCAAGAGTTCAGGGGTCAGGAGAAAGTAACACAGGGTTCAGAGGTCAGGCGTTCGTAACACAGAGAGTTCAGGGGTCAGGATTAGGTAACACAGAGAGTTCAGGTGTCAAGATTAGGTAACACAGAGAGGTCAGGGGTCAGGATTAGGTAACACAGAGAGGTCAGGGGTCAGGATAAAGTAACACAGAGAGTTCAGAGGTCAGGATAAAGTAACACAGAGAGTTCAGAGGTCAGGATTAAGTAACAGAGAGTTCAGGCATCAGGATTAAATACTATAGAGAGGTCAGGGGTAAGTAACACAGAGAGTTCAAGGGTCAGGATAAAATAACACAGAGTGTTTAAGGGTCAGGATTAAGTAATGCAGAGAGTTCAAAGGTCAGGAGTAACACAGAGAGGTCAGGGGTCAGGATTAAGTAACACAGAGAGGTCAGGATTAAGTAACACAGAGAGGTCAGAGGTCAGGATTAAGTAACACAGAAAGGTCAGGGGTTAGAATTAAGTAACACAGAGAGTTCAGAGGTCAGGATTAAGTAATGCACAGAGTTCATGGGTCATGATTAAGTAAAGCACAGTACAGTCTGCAGGGTGGTCCAATAACTCTCTGGATCACAGGACTGGCTTGATTGAGTTACAAATTCTTTGGCAGATAATGTACTTTAGCTGTGTAATTGGCTTGGCTTAGATTCAATATAATACACATTTCCTCCCTCTACATTTGGCTCGTGTGGCCTCGTTGGCTACCAGAAAGTGAAGTCTTCCTGCAGAAAATGATACATCGATGTCAGGAGTGTTTTTCTGGGGGTTTTTTTGTTTGTTTTGCAGATATTTCTGTCCATCCGTCTGAGTTTTATTGGTGATTGTGCTCCTCTCTACCACCTATGGAGAGATAGAAATGTTCTCTTAGACGCCGGCTGGAAATCACCGGGAGATGACTATCGGAGGGACGACTGATGTATTACCAACTGATGTCCTTTCATCCGAAACATGCGGTCATCTCCTCCCCATACAGAGCCAAATAAAGGCCCAGCACGCCTCCGGCGCCATCCAGAGACCGTCTCCGGGCTAGACAGCTTTATAGAGGCCGTTAAAGTACATCGCTGCAAAAAGTGCGTCTGTGTTCCTACCGGTTATTACACCCATAAAGAAGCACGGAGGTTTTTTTTTTTTTCAAAGTTTTTTCCTCCTAACTTTGAGGTTTTTATTATAGCGTCTGCACTGAGCGGTCCAACAAGAAGGCGAATCATATCTCCTCACCAATTGCTAAGCGCTGTTAAAGGAGAACTCCAGGTATTTAAAAATAACGATTTAAAGCCCAACTCCGGGTTCTGTGCTTCCCCCTTCCCCCAACAAGGCACAGCAAAAACAGATAAATATGAAATGATCAAAAAATGTAACAAAATATTTAAAAATCTTATTGTTTCAGCCCTCATAAGACATAAAATATGTGATTATAGAAATATGTTGTTTGCCATTGCTGCCCTGCTCATGAAAGTGCTATTTGCTTGACTGATTCTGGGTTCAACGCTTAGGGCTCGTTTACACTCGCTTCAAAATGTGGCATTGGGCGCTTTTCTAAAGCTCTCTAAATGGCAATCAAAGCTCCTGTCACTAAATAAAATGGTCACCTTACAGTCCTGGTCACATGTTGTGTTTGCTTCGCTTCAAAAATGATCCCCCACGTCCCTTTCTTGGTGCTTCAAAGCATCTCCAAAGCCTCCATAGAAGTCTATGAACAATGCTCGCTAACAGCACCTGCAGCATTTGGGAGGCTTTAGCTTCACTTTGTTTTGGAGGTATTGCAGGTATGAGATATCCCAGGATGCACTGGGAAACCAACAAGCGAACCGAAAAAAACATCATCAGCAGTCACTTCTGGTTCATGTGTATATATTCTGGGAGTGTCTGGTGCAGACGTGGCATCTGGTGTGCAGTTTGGAGCAGCAAGAAGTTGAGCGAGGTCCAGACTGGAGTGAAGCAACTATCAGGCAGCACACGTGGTGCGCAACATGGGACCACTATAGCGGAAGCTGAGCCGGGACCAGAGAGAGATGACTGAGCAGCAGAGGATCAGCAGAGCTGGGGAACCGGAGCAGGAGAAACTAGCCAATATCGCATGTGTTGAGTAGCATGGGGGGATTAGCAGAGTTGTGGGTTACTAATGAGCGGGGGGATCAGAAGAGCTGGGGGTTACCACTCAGTAGGGGATTAGCAGAGTTGGGGGTTACCAATGAGCGGATCAGAAAAGCTGGGGGCAGGGGCGTAACTACCACCATAGCAAACCATGCGGGCGCTATGGGGCCAGCAGCCGAGTGGGGCCCAGTGAGGATAAGAGCACCGCCGGCACAGTCTCCCAGCCAGGGGAAGAGAGAGGAAAGGAAGAGGCGAGCTGTCCGTATCAGCAGAGAGCTGATGAGCCCCGGGAAGACAGGAAATTCAAATGAAAGCTATTACAGCGGGCAATCCCGCTCTCCGCTGATCTGGGTGGCTTGCCTCTTCCTCTGCATAGGTGGGGCTGTATGGGGCACAGGCAGACCAGGCTGTATTGGGCACAGGTCACGCTGTATGGGGCACAGGTCACGCTGTATTGGGCACAGGTCATGCTGTATTGGGCACAGGTCACGCTGCATTGGGCACAGGTCACGCTGGGTGTGGCACAGGTCACGCTGCATTGACACTAGGGCAGCTGTGGGGGGGGGGGCTGTTTGCAGGGGGGCCCCATACAACATTTTGCTATGGGGCCCTGCTATTTCTAGTTACACCCCTGGCTGGGGGTATTACTGAGCTAGGGATCTGCTGAACAAAGGTACTAAAGCAGTATAGCAGGAGGTGAGCAGGGCCTGGAGAGAGAGGAGAATCAATGAACCAGAGGATCAGCAGAGCTTGGGGTTACTACTGTGTGGAGGATCAGCAGAGCTTGTGGTTACTACTGAGTGGGGGATCAGCAGAGCTGGTGGTACTACAGAGCCAGGGATCTGCTGAACAAGGGTACTAATGAGCTGGGGATCAGCTGAACTGAGGTACTAGTAAGCTGGGGGATCAGCAGAGTTAGAAGTTACTAATTAAAAGGGGATCCGTAAAGCTGGGGGTACTACTGAGTGGGGCATCAGAAGGGCTGGGGTGATACTACTGAGTGGGGGATCAGCAGAGTTAGGGGTTACTAATGAGCAGATCAGAAAAGCTGGGGGTATTACTGAGCTAGGGATCTGCTGAACAAGGGTACTAATTCAGTATAGCAGGAGGTGAGCAGGGCCTGGAGAGAGAATAGAATCGATGAACCAGAGGATCAGCAGATCTCGGGGTTACTACTGTGTGGAGGATCAGCAGAGCTGGTGGTACTACTGAACCAGGGATCTGCTGAACAAGGGTACTAATGAGCTGGGGGATCAGCAGAGTTAGAGGTTACTAAGGAGCAGGGGATCAGCTGAGCTGGGGGTACTACTGAGTGGGGCATCAGAAGGGCTGGGGGTACTACTGAGCAGGGGATCAGCAGAGATGGGGGTATTACTGAGCCAGGGATCTGCTGAACAAGGGTACTAATGAGCTGGAGGTTTTACTGGAGCAGGGGATCTGCTGAGCCTCTTTAAAACAAACAAAAATCCAACACACACACCGGGTATTTGCCAAGCTTCATTAAAGCTTCAAACAAGCATCACCGAAGCAGCAAAAACACATCTAAAAAGCATGTTGAAGCGTTAGGCACTTTTAATGTCCTAGCACGTGTAAATGAGCCTTAAGTCAAAGACTCAGGACAGGCAGGTAGGTCAGAGATCACTGGCGGGTCATTGAGGGTCGACATGACAGCCAGACCACCAGCATTTTCAAACACAAGGTCATCAATGAAAGCTTACGTAGTTCCCTTTAATAGAAGAAAAGAAGAATAAACAAGAAACAACCACAAAGACTTCCCAGAGAAGAGAAGTGACAGATGTGGGATAAGTTGGGTGACATACACCGCCGTGTGTTCCGGCACCTCTCTACAGCGTATGTCGGCTCCATACGCCCAGTGCACGGCCCCAGGTCCCTTTTCTTTCCTAATTTGTGTGTTTCCTTCCAGACGATGGCGGATCCGACCTTCCCAGCGAGGAGCTGTCACCAGCTGTCTACACGTCAGACGTGTTCTTCACCCTGAGAGCCGGGGCCGCTACTTGTCTCTCCGGAACTCTCCGGAATAAACGGCTAACCACGACCTTATGACGAACCGTCATCTACACCGACATCCGCAGTGGGGCTTCTGGATTACTCCACCCTTGTTTTGAGTCCTATGAAATATCAGAACAACAGCATTGTTTATATCAGACTTTCTCAGCCTCTCTACCTTGGGGGAACTCTGGGGGTCCCGGGAACCCTAAAACAATTTCCTGAGCTGCAGATCACGGGACATCATTGCAGTCCGCCAGCGGGATAAAAATGAAGAATAAAAGTTACCTCTTTAATATAAAACTCGGGATTGCTTACGTTTGAGCCAATTGCAGCCGGGCGTACCGGCATTTAGTTCAAG
The DNA here is from genome assembly GCA_037952835.1 of Lithobates septentrionalis. Classification (NCBI taxonomy): domain Eukaryota; kingdom Metazoa; phylum Chordata; class Amphibia; order Anura; family Ranidae; genus Lithobates; species Lithobates septentrionalis. Next base: position 122,829 of record JBBDGP010003952.1, on the reverse strand, counting down.
GTGGGTCTAGTGAACTTTAGTCAAGTTCAGGTGCCAAATCCCAACCCCCGTTGGAGTTGGGATTCGGGACCTAGAATCTGACCCCCCCCTGGACACACAGTGCGTGCTGGGGTCCAAAAAGTAAGGAGCCTGGAAACAAGGCACAAGAATGTAAAAACTAAACTGGTGGAACCAAATGAGTATAAAATGCTCCATTGGAGAGGACATACCTCATGGAAAATATAGGGTACTGAAGTTTGTCACCATTTCACAGGCGCGTGCAAATTTAACATGTTGACATGTTGGGCATCTATTTACCCAGTGCAACCTTGTCATTTATATTTTTCCCCAATATATAATATATATAATATATAATAATTTCCCCCTAATTCATTGCGTTTGTGTGCTCTAAAATTAACTTTCCGTGTATTTTTTAATGACATTTTGCATTTCCTAGACCTCTCCGGTAATATCGTGTAACATTATAAAATTGGAACTACCACTATTTTTTTTTTCCTAGGGTGTCTGCTTTCAGAAAATATATCATGTTTTGGGTGTTTTATGTAATCTTCAGGCCTAAAATATATATATTTTTTAAATGTGTGCAAAAATAATGCAAAAACGGCTATGGCAGTGAAAGGGTTAAAGGGCAACATTAACCACTTCAATACCAGGCACTTAGACACCTTCCCGCCCAGGCCAATTTTCAGCTTTCAGCGCTGTCACAATTTGAATGACAATTGCGCGGCCATGCTACACTGTACCCAAACAAATTTTTTATCATTTTGTTCACACAAATAGAGCTTTCTTTTGGTGGTATTTGATCACCTCTGCGGTTTTTATTTTTTGCGCAACAAATAAAAAAAGACCGAAAATTTTGAAAAAAAACACGTTTTTCTTTGTTTCTGTTAAAATTTTTTGTAAATGAGTACGTTTTCTTCTTCAATGACGGGCACTGATATGGCTGCACTGACGGGCACTGATACGGCGGCACTGATGGGCACCGATGAGGTGGCACCAATGAGGTGGCACTGATGAGGTGGCACTGACGGGCACTGATGATGGGCACTGATAGGCGGCACTGATGCGCACTGATAGGTGGCACTAATGGGCACTGATAGGTGGCACTGGTAGGTGGCACTGATGGGCACTGATAGGTGGCACCGATGGGCACTGATAGACGGCACTGATGGGCACTCGTAGGTGGCATTGATGGGCACTCGTAGGTGGCGTTGATGGGTAGTTATGGGTGGCACTGATAGTTGGCACAGATGGGCACTGATAGGTGGGCACAGATGGGCACAGATGGGCACTGACAGGTGGCACCGATGGACACTGATGGGTGGCACTGATGATACTGATTGATGGCAGTGATGCCCCTAAGTGTGGCATTGCTGGGCATCACTGCAACATAATTGTGGCAATCAGTGCCCATTTGTGGGCACTGATTGGCACAGATTTCGCACTGACTGGGCACATGTGGATGGCCATGGGGTACATACCTGGCCATCCACATGTTTCCCTTCCCTGGTGGTCCTAGTGGCGATCCCTGGTGGTCCAGTGTGGTGATCTGCGGGGGGGCTGCACTGATAAACAATCAGCGCAGACCCCCCCTGCCAGGAGAGCCGCCGATCGGCTCTCCTCTACTTGCGTCTGTCAGACGCGAGTGAGGAAGAGCCGATCAACGGCTCTTCCTATTGACAGCGTGATCAGCCGTGATTGGACACGGCTGATCACGTGGTAAAGAGCCTCCGCCGGAGGCTCTTTACCAAGATCGGTGTAGCGGTGTGTCAGACTGACACACCGATCCACCGATCGCCGCCATGCGCGCCCCTGCGGGCGCACGGCGGCATGTTATCCTGAAGGACGTCATATGACGCCCAGTCAGGATAACTGAACCACCGCCCGGCCGTCAATCCGCTATAGGCCGGGCGGGAAGTGGTTAGAGAGAAACTGCAGTCTGCTCACATAATTTGTAATAAAAACATCTATATCCTTGCCATTCTGAAGCTTCGCTCCAACCACTTTGCATAATAACTTATATATACTGCGATTCTGTACTTGCCAAATATGCTGCGGAAATCTCCCTCCACTGAGTCAGCTTCCCACAGTTAAAATGGATGCTGCCAGAACTGCTGCCGGTTCACTTACTGGATTTACACAGAGGCACACCTCCAGCTCTCATTGGCACTCTTATGACTCATCCCCCCCCCCCCCGCCTGGCAAACTCTCACAAGAGTGAGAGAGGAAGCTGTGCATGATGTCATAAGCCTAGGCTAACGACCAGACAAGAAACAGGAAGTGGGCTGTATAAGGGATTTACTGGCAAAAAAAAATGTTTTACTTTTCAAAGTTAAAATAACAACAACAAGGGCAGAAGATTTAATAGATGGAAAGATGAAGAAATGACTGAAGTTCTGCTTTAAATACTTGCTGCCCAGCATTAGGTATATAGCGATTATACCAGGATCATGGTTGCAACTGCAGAGTAGCTCTTGAAGAAGTCCTTGCTGCGGGCGAAACACGTAAAGGGAGGTGGAGCCACTCCTGTGACATCATCCCACGGCCATATTGTTCTGGGGATTGTGGCGCAGTGAGAAGGTTATGGTGTTATATTGCATGTATGCCTTTTTTAAAAGCACTTGGAGTACTTTGAATATGTTAGGTTTTTTTTAATCCTTGAGTACTATTAAAAATCATATACAGAGAGCACTAATGGTCCTGCTCTTTTTTTTTTTTTTTTTCATCTGAAGGGTCTAAGCAGTGGAAATAAAAATTAGGTTTAACATCCAGTCCTAATAATGGCCCTGAGAGTGGTATAAAGCGCATTTTGGCCTCATTTTATTTATGAAGAGTCATACAAGGTTATATTATGGGAAAAAGTAATTTTTGTGAAGGTTTTCAGTAGCCCGTGGGCAGAAGTGGTATTGGTGCTGCAGCACAGTAGGCACCTTGCAGATATAAAACCTGCTGGACATCCAACATTAGTGTATGGAACAGAACAGCCAGGTGTAGTTCCCCAAATTGTCCAATAGATGTCACCATAGCTGGCTTTGGGAACTCTGCAGTGAAGAGTAGGCAGTCTAGATTTGTGTTAAAAATAATTAATTAATTAATTAATTAATTAATTAAAAATCTTACAAATATACAACATAATAAAAACATATTTACATATAAACAAAAAAATGTATAAAACGAATGAATATATACATAAACAAAAACAAACCAGCTTACAGCAGCAAATAACACAAATTAAATTTTCCAAAAATAACATAAATAGAACTATATACAAAGAATCATAATTTTATTATCCGTAAACTACTAAATTATGTAAAACACAGCCCTACTTCCACCTAAACACACCCTCAGGATAAGAAATTATTAAACATGTAACCCATGCATGCAGCCTTTTTGCAAAAATCTGATCTTATAAACATCTAGAGGATGTGAAAGGACAAAAAGAAAAGCCAGAGAGAGAGAGAGGAGGATGAGCAGAGCTGCAGGTTACTGCTCACTGGGGGGATCAGTAGAGCTGGGGGTTACTAATGAATGGGGGATCAGCACAGCTGAGGGTTACTACTGATTTGGGCATCAGCAGAGCTGAGGGTTACTACTGAGCAGTGGATCTGCTGAGCCCCTTCAGTGACTCAGAAATCATCGATGGGTCGTTGAGGACAACATGACAGCCAGACCACAAGCATTTTCAAACACAAGTTCAGGAACGAAAGCTTGCGTAGTTCCCTTTAGGGTGGCAGTGTAGGTACCTAGGTAGCCACTAGAGGTCCCCAGAGTAGTGTGTAGGTCAGGGGTGTCCAAACTTTTTTCAAAGAGGGCCAGATTTGATGAAGTGACAATTCATTTCCTACCATTTTACCTGACATTCTTTGAACCATTAAAATTCGGTCTAAGTGTGTTGGTCCGAGCACTAATACACGGCCCAACAAGAATTCTCTTGCCTTTGTGGCTGTGTGTGGTGAAGAGAAGAGCTTGGGCGTGTTATTTGGATATACCGTATACCGCATATACCGTATTTATCGGCGTATAACACGCACCTTCACTTTAAGAGGGACGTTTTAGGAATTTTTTTTTTATTAAGGAACTGTGAAGCAATATAAGGGTCAGTGCCCATCAATGCAGCCTAATTAGTGCCCATCTGCAGCCCCACCATTGCCATAAATGCAGACTCACCATTGCCATGAATGCAGCCTCACCATTGCCATGAATGCAGCACCCCCATTGCCATGAATGCAGCCCCACCATTGCCATGAATGCAGCCTCACCATTGCCATGAATGCAGCACCCCCATTGCCATGAATGCAGCCCCACCATTGCCATGAATGCAGCACCCCCATTGACATGGATGCGGCCCCACCACTGCCATGAATGCAGCCTCACCATTGCCATGAATGCAGCACCCCCATTGCCATGAATGCAGACTCACCATTGCCATGAATGCAGCCTCACCATTGCCCTGAATGCCGCCTCACCATTGCCATGAATGCAGATTCACCATTGCCATAAATGCAGACTCACCACTGTCATGAATGCAGTACCCCCATTGACATGAATGCCACCCCACCATTTCCGTGAATGCAGCCTCACCATTGCCGTGAATGCAGCCTCACCATTGCTATGAATGCCGCCTCACCATTGCCATAAATGAAGACTCACAATTGCCATGAATGCAGACTCACCATTGCCATGAATGCAGCCTCATCATTGCCATAAATGCAGTTTCACCATTGCCATGAACGCATACTCACCATTGCCATGAATGCAGCCTCACCATTAACATGAATGCAGTCCCACGATTGCCATGAATGCAGACTCGCCATTGCCATGAATGCAGACTCACCATTGCTATGAATGCAGCCTCACCATTGCCATAAATGCAAACTCACCATTGCCATGAATGCAGCTCCACCATTGCCATGAATGCAGACTCCCCATTGCCATGAATGCAGCCTCACCATTGCCATGAATGCAGCACCCCCATTGACATGAATGCAGCACCTCCATTGCCGTGAATGCAGCACCCCCATTGATATGAGTGCAGACTCACTCATCAGTGCAGCCTGAATGAATGAATGAATGAATGAATGAATGAATGATTTGTAAAGCGCTGCAATTGCGAACTGAATGCCTCAAGGCGCTAGATGTATTCTCTGTAGCCAGCTTCTAGAAAAGGAAGGTCTTTAGTTTTTTCCTGAAGGCCTGGTGGTTTTCTTCCATGCGGAGGTTGGTTGGGAGAGCGTTCCATAGTCGAGGTCCTTGGACTGCAAATCTTCGTTCTCCCTTTGCTTTGTAGCGGTATTTGGGAATGAGGAGGAGGTTTTGGTTAGCTGACCGAAGACTGCGATTCGGTGTGTAGTGTTTTATTTTTTCCCGGAGATATTGCGGAGCGTTTCCTTGTATGCATTTATGGGTGAGGCAGAGGGTCTTGAATATGATCCGATTCTTCACAGTTAGCCAATGTAGGCTTTTTAGGGATGGGGAGATGGATTCCCAGGGCTTTTTTCCTGTTAACAGTCTTGCCGCCGTATTTTGAATGAGTTGCAAGCGCGCAAGCTGATATTGGGGTAGACCTACGTAGAGGGAATTTGCGTAGTCAAGTCGGGAATTGATGATCGTTCCCACAACTGCCGCTTTGTCCTCTTCTGGGATGAAGGGGATGAGTCTGCGAAGCAGGCGGAGGAGGTGGTGGGATCCGCTCACCACCGATCCTATTTGTGCATCCATTGTCATTCCTGAGTCAAAGATGACTCCGAGACTCTTGACTTTGGTGCTGGGGGAGATGGTCTGTCCGAGGATGGAGGGTGGTGTCCACGGAGTCTTAATTTTGGAATTTTTGTTGGCTTGCAGAAGAAGTTCTGTTTTTGATTCGTTGAGTTTGAGGGAGCTAGTGGTCATCCAGTCATTGATTAAAGTGAGGCATTTCTGTAGTTGCTGATGATGATCTTTTTGTCCGTTAATGCGAAGGTAGAGTTGGGTGTCGTCTGCGTATGAGTGGAAGCAGAGGTCCGTTTTCCTGATGATATTGAGAAGCGGGCGGATGTAGATGTTAAATAGCACTGGTGACAAGGGTGAGCCCTGAGGGACTCCACAGGAGACTGCCCGAGATTCCGAGGTGAATGTTCCCAGTTTCACTGTCTGAGAGCGATTCTCTAAGAAGGATGTAAACCATTTTAGGGCAGAATCTGTGGCTCCTGCAGCCTGATCCATGCCCATCTGCAGCCCATCTGCAGCCTCGGAGGGGACAGGGAGGGGGGCGGGACAAGTGCCAACAGATTACATACAGGAGAATCAGTTTTCTCTGCGGCCTCTTTAATACAAGTTCCCGCCTCCTAATGATGGGCAGAACAGTCGTCCAATTGCAGCACAGGAGATGGAACTTCCTATTACATAGACCGCTGTGTAAACAGGAAATTCTCCTGTATGTACGGACCTCGTCCCGCCCCCTCCCTGTCCCCTCCAAGGCAGCCAGCATATATATCTCTTGTGGCCCCCCCGGCGCTCTGGGATACGTTGGGGGCCACAAAAAATATACATGTCCAAATTACCGGGCCGTTCGAAACTGGAAACTGGACATGCCTGGTGTAGGTGTACCATAGATCAGTGTTTCTCAACCTTTTTTCAGTCAAGGCACCCTTTAAAAAAATGGACAATCTCAAGGCACCCTCCAAAACCATAGACAGTCTTGAGGCACCCTCCAAAAATCATAGACAGTCTTAAGGCACCCTCCAAAACCATAGACAGTCTCGAGACACCCTCCAAAAATCATAGACAGTCTTGAGGCACCCTCCAAAATCATAGACAGTCTTGAGGCACCCTCCAAAATCATAGACAGTCTTGAGGCACCCTCCAAAATCATAGACAGTCTTGAGGCACCCTCCAAAAATCATAGACAGTCTTGAGGCACCCTCCAAAATCATAGACAGTCTTGAGGCACCCTCCAAAATCATAGACAGTCTTGAGGCACCCTCCAAAACCATAGACAGTCTTGAGGCACTCTCCAAAATCATAGACAGTCTTGAGGCACCCTCCAAAATCATAGACAGTCTTGAGGTTCCCTCCAAAAATCATAGCCAGTCTTGAGGCACCCTCCAAAATCATAGACAGTCTTGAGGCACCCTCCAAAAATCATAGATAGTCTTGAGGCTCCCTCCAAAAACCATAGACAGTATTGAGGCACCCTCCAAAATCATAGACAGTCTTGAGGCACTCTCCAAAATCATAGACAGTCTTGAGGCACCCTCCAAAATCATAGACAGTCTTGAGGCACCCTCCAAAATCATAGACAGTCTTGAGGTTCCCTCCAAAAATCATAGCCAGTCTTGAGGCACCCTCCAAAATCATAGACAGTCTTGAGGCACCCTCCAAAATCATAGACAGTCTTGAGGCACCCTCCAAAAATCATAGACAGTCTTGAGGTTCCCTCCAAAAACCATAGACAGTCCTGAGGCACCCTCCAAAAACCATAGACAGTCTTAAGGCACCCTCCAAAAACCATAGACAGTCTTGAGGCACCCTCCAAAGACCATAGACAGTTTCGAGGCACCCTCCAAAACTATAGACAGTCTTGAGGCACCCCATTCTAAAATGTAAAGACTATTCTAATAGTTTGACATAATGCAGCAACATCCTCACAAGTGGTACACCCAAAGTTAGAGGTGATTTATTCAACCAAAGCAAATACACTTTTGCAAACTGGTACTGACTAGTATACCAATGTTTCTCTTCTCCCTCAGTTTTTCTCCATCCCTCAGTTAATGTGACCCCAATGCTGATGGAGAGAGGCAAGGGAGGGTCAAATAAGATGCTATGTAGGCAACTAAAATACTCCTGAATTTGTTTAGTTTTGTTTGATTAATTATTTAATTTAATTTAATTATTTAATTTATTTAGTTTAGTTAGATTCGTTACATTCGTTTTTTGGAATTTGTTTAGTTAGTTTCGTATTCGAATTAAAAAAATTCTTAAAATTTGAAAATCTGACCACATTAAAAAAAATTTGAAAAAAATTATTGGTAAAATTTGATATTCGAATTTACATTATTTTTCCATTTAAATGCAGCTGTTGCATTAGGTTATTGATACTGACTGTCTGACAAATAAAAAATTAGAACAAAATAGAAAAAAAATAGAAAAAATATATAGCCATCTTCCAAAATTCGAATAGAATGAATTTGAATTTGAATAGAAAAGATTAGAATGGAATAGAAAAAATCAATAGAATAGAATCAAATAAGATAAAAAAAAAATTACATATAGTTATATTTTATTATATTGTATTCTATATTAATTATTTTTCCAATTATTTTCTATTCTATTCTCTTATTTTCTATTATTTTTTTTCTATTATTTTTTATTCAAATATTTTCTAATTCAAATTCATTCAATTCTAAATTTGTAATTCTGAAGATGATTATATTCTTTATATTTTATTTTATTCTGTTGTTTTTCTATTCTATTCTATTCTCTTATTTTCTGTTATTTTGGATTCTATTGTTTTGAATTCTATTCTAATCTATTCTGTTCAATTTCAAATTTATTCTATTCGAATTTAGGAAGACGGTCATATTCTATTTTATTTTATTCTATTAAATTATATTATATTTTTCCATTTTTATTCTATTGCTTTATTATTTTATATTCTATTTTAATGTATTCTCTTTTAGAAAATCGGCTTCTAATATTTTCGAACTTGATTGTGATCCGAATTTGTTTTCAAATTCGTTTCGAATTCGTTTTAGAATTCGAATCAAACTTCGTCAGAATTTCGGTTTGTTATTTCAGATTTGTTTAAATTTGTTACTATTGTAATTCGGTAATTCGGATACATCCGAATTTCCAAATAAGGAAAAATTTGACGAAATGAACCGCACATGTCTAGTTTTGTGTAACTATAAGGAAGGCTTCGTCCACCCGCCGGCTTGTATACAAATTTTTGCCAAATTTGAAGCATTTTGCCAAGGCACCCCTAGAGAAACCTCAAGGCACCCTGGTTGAAAAAAAGGCTGCCATAGATAGTATAGAGGTGTCAGCCCTACCGCTGTTAGTTTAGGGCATCTTGGGTAAGAAGGATCTGTATATATAGTCTGGTAGGAGTCCATCAGAGGAGTTGATCATGGAAAGCAGCACAAGGACCAAGGCATGCAGGATGTAATCTTTGAGGCTCTTGGGGGGGGGTGTAAGGAAGGAGAAGTGCAGGCGGGGCTGCTGTTAAAAAATTATGGGGCTCCACACAGTCTTCCTGACGCCCCCCCCCCCCAGGTTTTTGAATGATGCGTACGGGTTTTCATCTGCCCTAGACCTGGACACATTATTCACACCAGAGTGAACCAAGAGTGACAAGTCTGCTCAGTCATCTGAGGTGTCTCCTTGAGACCCGACGGCAACCGGTTTCAACAGAGTGGATCAAAGCTCCCCCCTCCTCCTTCTCCCCTCTGCATACACAAACAGGAGGAGGAGGGGGGAGCAGGGACGCTCTGATCGAGGTCTGTACAAAGGTTTTCTTATACGCTGTAGATGTACAGGGGAGGGGAGAGAGTGGCTGGGAAGGAGGACAATGTGGAGTAATAGAGGGATTAGGAGGATATGTGCAGGGGGGGGGGGGGCATTGGGGATAAACGTATGCTAGATGTGTGTGCGTTGGATTTGAGATGTCAACCCCCACCTTGTACTAACCCTCTCCCTCACAAAGCACCCCCCAGCACATATCCAGCAGCCCCTTCCCCCCTTGCACTACCCCTTCCCTCTCAAAGCACCCCTAGTACATATCCAACCCCCCCTGCACAAGCCCTCTCCCCTTTCAAAGCGTACCCCCAGCACATATCCGACCCAACCCCCGCGCACTAGCCCTCTCCCCTCTCAAAGCACCCCCTAGCACATATCCAACCCCCCTGCACAAGCCTCCTCCCCTGTCAAAGAGTCCCCAGCACATATCCAACCCCCCCTCACTAGCCCTCTCACCTCTCAAAGCACCCCCCAGCACATATCCAACCCCCCTGCACAAGCCCTCTCCCCTTTCAAAGCGTGCTCACAGCACATATCCAACCCCACCCCCCTGCACTAGCCCTCTCCCCTCTCGAAGCACCCTCTAGCACATATCCAACACCCCCTGCGCAAGCCCTCTCCCCTCTCAAAGCACCCCCCAGCACATATCCTACCCGCTCTTGCACTAGCCCTCTCCCATCACAAAGCGTGCCCCCAGCACATATCCAACAGTCCCTACCCCCCCTTGCACTACCCCTCTCCCCTTTAAAAGGGCCCCCCAGCACATATCCAACCCCCCACCACATCTTGCACTAGCCCTCTCCCCTCTCAAAGCACCCCCCCAGCACATATCCAACCCCCCTTGCACTAGCCCTCTCCCATCACAAAGCGCGCTCCCAGCACATATCCAACAGCCCCTACCCCCCTTGCACTACCCCTCTCCCCTTTCAAAGCCCCCCCAGCACATATCCCTCTGCAGCAAGAATCCTGATGAGAGTGCGGAAACATGAGCACATTACCCCCATTCTTCACTCACTCCACTGGTTTCTTGTCTCTGCCAGGATTGAGTACAAGGTTTCCCTTCTTACACACCAGTGTATCCTTGGACATGCCCCCCCCCCCATACCTCAAAGAACTTCTTAAACCACAAAACACAACACGTTCCCTCCGCTCCATTCACTCAAACCTTCTTCATATACCCAGAACTAGACTTAAGACAATGGGAGACAGGGCCTTTTATGCAGCTGCCCCGCGCCTGTGGAATGCCCTACCGGACACCTTGAGGGCTCCTCAATCTACTGACTGTTTTAAAAAAGGTCTTAAGACATTTCTTTTAAGCAAAGCTTTTTGTTCCTTTTAGATGTTTGTTTTATCGTATAAATTGCTTAATTTTCTTTTTTGTTTTTAACCTGTAGCACTTTGAGAAAAGGGCACTATAAATAAAATGTATTATTATTATTATTATCCAACCCCCTCTTGCACTAGCTCTCCCCCATCACAAAGCACACCCCCAGCACATATCCAACAGCCCCTACCCACCTTGCACTACCCCTCTCCCGCTTAAAAGCGCCCCAGCACATATCCAACCCCCCTTGCACTAGCCCTCTCCCATCACAAAGCGCCCCCAGCACATATCAAACCCCCCTTGCACTAGCCCTCTCCCATCACAAAGCGCCCCCAGCACATATCAAACCCCCCCTTGCACTAGCCCTCTCCCATCACAAAGCGCGCCCCCAGCACATATCCAACAGCCCCACTCCTATCTTGCACTAGCCCTCTCCCCTCCCAAAGCGTCCCCCTCAGCACATATCTGACCCCCCCTTGATAACACTAGCCCTCTCCCCTCCCAAAGACTCCCCCCAGCACATATCTAACTCCCCCCACCCCTCTGCTAGCACTAGCCTTCTCCCCAGGACATATCCCACCCCTGCATTTTGTACCTGAAATCGTTCTGAGTCCTGCATTCCGTACATAACACTTATAATTCGGCCACTCGCACTGTTCGCTGCGCCTCTTTGTGCGGCGCATTACTGCTCTCTTTCAGGCCACCAAAAGTGTTTCAGGTCTTTTACAAACTTATGGCGTATACCCACCCTCCCCCCAAAAAAAATAAAAAAACGCAGCCGCTAAAGTGTTTGGGCTTGGCTTGGAGAAAAAGTGGCAACCCTACCCCCAACCCCACCTGAAAACCCAACCACCCACCCCCCTGGGGTGCAGCAAACCAGCAGAACTGACTTTATCACCCGCGAAAATGAAAAAAGCCCTACGTCCCTCTGTTAACCTAATGGACCCAGGGAAATGTAATTTAAGCACTAGTAAACAGGTGGGGGGGGGGGGGGTCTAGTAAAATTAATTGATAGAAGAAATGAACAATAAATTTGCCCCTTCCCTGTTTAGTTGATTAGCCCCGCCCGTTTAGCTGATTAGGCCTGGGCCCAGTACAATAGGACCAGTTGTACTGCCCAATCAGCGGCCCTGAGCGCAGGACTAATGGGACCGCTCACATCCCTTTGTCATGAGAAGAAGGACTCCTAAAGGAACAGCAATAACAGCCGGACACAATTCTACTCTGTGTTAGAAAAATTTAAAAAAAATCAGCCCAGGTTCCTGCTAAGAATCACACATAGCAGTCGGCTCGGCGCGGTATAAAAAGGGAGATTTCAGCACTTCTCTTGTCTTCGATCCGGCACCTGATTTACTCTGCAATCAGCGCTGACCCCGGGCACTGCTGAGCCTACAGAACTGCGTGGCCTGGTCACCGCCACTTCCAGAAATATGGGAGCCAATAACGCGTCCCCGTGTTACCCCCCCCCCCCCATGGGAGACGCATTACTCAATGTTACTGCGCTTCTCCGGGGAAACAAAGGCAGGAAACCTCTTCATTGGTTTTCCTTTCCTGGTAGAGACCGCGCTGTCACTATTCTGCTCATGAAAAGAAGGGCGCGGCCTCAAATTTGGTTTTCGCTTACCCCCCGTCCTGCCGGAGCCTCTTCATTTTACACACATTAACCCCTCCTCTACCAAGATATAAGTTTGTAAACGCCATGGCAGACAAGGGGTTACATCAAACTCACAGCTGCTGTAGCTTTCAGTAGACATGTGAGGTTTGTTTCGTTCCGAATTTAAATTCGGACAAATCTTTAATTATTCATAAATTCGGATGTAAATATATATAAATTATAATAGTAACAAATTTAAAGGAATTCAAAATAACAAATCAAAGTTTCTGATGAAATTCAAACTTGAATAGTTTTCGAAGCAAATTTGAATCGTTTTCAAATCGAATTTGAATTTCCGAAGGGAATAAAATAGAATAGAAAATAAAGGAATAGAATAGAATAGAATAGAATAGAATAGAATAGAATAGACTATACTAGAGTAAAAAAAAAAGTAGACATGTGAGGTTTGTTTCATTCTGAATTGAAATTTGGACAAATCTTTCATTATTCAGAAATTCGGATGTATCCGAATTTCCAAATTACAATAGTAACAAATTTAAAGGAATTCAAAAAAACAGACGAAATTCAAACTGGAATAGTTTTCGAAGCAGGTTTGAATCGTTTTCAAATCAAATTCGAATTTCTGAAGAGAATAAAATAGAACAGAAAATAAAGCAATAGAATAGAAAAGAATAGAAAATAAAAGAATAGACTAATATAGAATAAAAAAGAACAGAATGCACAATAAAATAATAAAAAAAATAGAATAGTAAATAAAAGAACAAAATAAAATAGAATAGAAAATAAAGGAATAGAATAGAATAGATTAAAAAATAGAATACAATAGAATAAAATAGAAAGAATATAAACATCTTCTGAAATTCAAATTTCAAATAGAATAAATTCATATTTAAATGGAAAAGAATAGAATAGAATAGAAAATACAAGAATATAAACATTTCCCCAAATTGGAATAAAATAGATTTGAATTTAAAAAAATAAAAGAATAGAATAGAAAAGAAAAAAAAACAATAGAATAAAATGAATATTATATAACCATCTTCCGAAGTATGTATTTCGAATAGAATAAATGTGAAAAGAATAGAATAGAAAAAACATTAGAATAGAATAGAAAGAATATAACCATCTTCCAAAATTCTAATTTCGAATAGAATAAATTGAATTTCAAATGGAATTCAATTAGAATGGAATTCGAAAAGTTTGAATCGATTCAAATTCGAATAAACAAAATGAATTCCAAAGACACATTAAACTAATTTAACAAATGTTTTGGTTCTGCACACGCCTAGCTCTAAGCTTGGTACCAGATTTAGGAGCCAATGAAGGGGCTCCCCATAAAAGTGATCCGGGGGCTCTGCAGCTGTCCAATCACATTTATGGGGCTCTCAAAGTTTGCCACAACTTGTGACTTGTTAGTCACCTTGTGATATCAATAAAGTTAAAAAAAAGTATTCTAGGACCATAATTCACGATCACTACAAGAGATGATCAGAGACTGCAGACATAATACAGGAGATGATCAGAGACTGCAGACATAATACAGGAGATGATCAGAGACTGCAGACATAATACAGGAGATGATCAGAGACTGCAGACATAATACAGGAGATGATCAGAGACTGCAGACATAGTACAGGAGATGATCAGAGTCTGCAGACATAATACAGGAGATGATCAGAGACTGCAGACATAATACAGGAGATGATCAGAGACTGCAAACATAATACAGGAGATGATCAGAGACTGCAGACATGATACAGGAGATGATCAGAGACTGCAGACATAATACAGGAGATGATCAGAGACTGCAGACATGATACAGGAGATGGTCAGAGACTGCAGACATAATACAGGAGATGATCAGAGTCTGCAGACATAATACAGGAGATGATCAGAGACTGCAGACATAATACAGGAGATGATCAGAGACTGCAGACATGATACAGGAGATGATCAGAGACTGCAGACATAATACAGGAGATGATCAGAGTCTGCAGACATAATACAGGAGATGATCAGAGACTGCAGACATAATACAGGAGATGATCAGAGACTGCAGACATGATACAGGAGATGGTCAGAGACTGCAGACATAGTACAGGAGATGATCAGAGACTGCAGACATAATACAGGAGATGATCAGAGACTGCAGACATAGTACAGGAGATGATCAGAGACTGCAGACATAGTACAGGAGATGGTCAGAGACTGCAGACATAGTACAGGAGATGATCAGAGACTGCAGACATAGTACAGGAGATGGTCAGAGACTGCAGACATAATACAGGAGATGATTAGAGACTGCAGACATAGTACAGGAGATGATCAGAGACTGCAGACATAATACGGGAGATGATCAGAGACTGCAGACATAGTACAGGAGATGATCAGAGACTGCAGACATAGTACAGGAGATGATCAGAGACTGCAGACATAGTACAGGAGATGATCAGAGACTGCAGACATAGTACAGGAGATGATCAGAGACTGCAGACATAGTACAGGAGATAGTCAGAGACTGCAGACATAATACAGGAGATGATCAGAGACTGCAGACATAGTACAGGAGATGATCAGAGACTGCAGACATAATACAGGAGATGATCAGAGACTGCAGACATAGTACAGGAGATTATCGGAGACTGCAGACATAATACAGGAGATGATCAGAGACTGCAGACATAATACGGGAGATGATCAGAGACTGCAGACATAGTACAGGAGATGATCAGAGACTGCAGACATAGTACAGGAGATGATCAGAGACTGCAGACATAGTACAGGAGATAGTCAGAGACTGCAGACATAATACAGGAGATGATCAGAGACTGCAGACATAATACAGGAGATGATCAGAGACTGCAGACATAGTACAGGAGATGATCAGAGACTGCAGACATAGTACAGGAGATAGTCAGAGACTGCAGACATAATACAGGAGATGATCAGAGACTGCAGACATAGTACAGGAGATGATCAGAGACTGCAGACATGGTACAGGAGATGATCAGAGACTGCAGACATAGTACAGGAGATGATCAGAGACTGCAGACATAGTACAGGAGATGATCAGAGACTGCAGACATAGTACAGGAGATGATCAGAGACTGCAGACATAGTACAGGAGATGATCAGAGACTGCAGACATAATACAGGAGATGATCAGACACTGCAGACATAATACAGGAGATGGTCAGAGACTGCGGACATAATACAGGAGATGGTCAGAGACTGCGGACATAGTACAGGAGATGATCAGAGATTATGAAGTTGTCAGCCTTGTCATCTGATTGGCTATCACTGGATACAATGTAAAATCCCGGCTCCTCTGTGTTCCTTCATACAGTAGAGGGGAATCTCTGTAAATAAAGTTGGGCGCGGTAAGTCCTCGGGGCTCGGCACAGATGACACGGAGAGCTTGTTGATAATGGCGGTGATGTAGAGTGTAGATTGGATCTGCCCTGCAGATGAACCTTCTCGGAGTGGGGGTGACGGTACGGAGAGGTAATTGGCTCCAATAACCCGTAATTGCAACACTTCATTATTTTTTTATGGCCATATTAATGTCTCCGTACGTCTCACCATGACAGCCCCAGAGGAGAGAATCCTCCATGAATCTGGGGAATGATATAGTCACTGGAGTCAGACAGATGTACCAATCCCTGGGGGGCCATGACCAGTCCTGACCCCAGAGAGAAATACGCTATATTGTCAAAAGTATTGGGACGTCTGCCTTTACACACACATGAACTTTAATGGCAGCCCAGTCTTAGTCCGTAGGGTTCAATATTGAGTTGGCCCACCCTTTGCAGCTATTACAGCTTCAACTCTTCTGGGAAGGCTGTCCACAAGGTTTAGGAGTGTGTCTATATGAATGTTCGACCATTCTTCCAGAAGCAGATTTATGAGGTCAGGCACTGATGTTGGACGAGAAGGCCTGGCTCGCAGTCTCAGTTCTAATTCATTCCAAAGGTGTTCTATCGGGTTGAGATCAGGAATCTGTGCAGGCCAGTCAAGTTCCTCCACCCCAAACTCGCTCACCCATGTCTTTATGGACCTTTGTTTGTGCACTGGTTCAAATCATTTGGTGGAGGGGGAATTATGGTGTTGGGGGTTGTTTTTCAGGGGTTGGGCTTGGCCCCTTAGTTCCAGTGAAGGGAACTCTTAAGGTGTCAGCATACCAAGACATTTTGGGCAATTTCATGCTCCCAACTTTTTTGGAAACAGTTTGGGGATGGTCCCTTCCTGTTCCAACATTGCTGCCCACCAGTGTACAAAGCAAGGTCCATAAAGTCAAGGATGAACGAGTTTGGGGTGGAGGAACTTGAGTGCCAGAAATCCTGGCAAAAATAAATTTCCTGGTTCTAGGGTGACAACACTCACTCAATGTACTGTATCTATGGAGGAGCAGCGTTGTCACCCTAGGACAGGACAGAGCCCTGATCTCAACCCTACTGAATGCCTTTGAGATGAATTGGAATTCTGACTGTAAGCCATGTCTTCTCATCCAACATCAGTACCTGACAACACAAATGTTCTTTTGGCTGAGTGATCAAGGGAAATGAAAAGTTCCTGTTTATCCCAAAGGTGTTCAGTAAGGTTGAGGTTTAGGGCTCAACAGGTCACTTGAGTTCCTCCACATGAAACTGGGCACACCATGTCATTACGGAGCTGGCTTTGTACACAGGGGCACAGTCATACTGGAACAGAAAAGGCAGCTCAATAAAGACATGGTGTGACCAGTTTGGTATGCAGGAAATCGAATGTCCTGTACAGAACCCTGCCCTCAACCCTGCTTAACACCTTTGTGATGAATAGAGAACTTTTTTACTTTCTTTGCCCATTCAAAAGAATATTTGTGGGGTCAGGTACTGAGGTTGGATGAGAAGACCCAACTCGCCATCAGTGTTCCAATTCATCAAAAAGATATTCAGTAGGGTTGAGGTCAGGGCTCTGTACAGGACACCCAAGTTCCTCCACACCAAACTGGTCACACCATGTTTTTATGGAGCTGGCTGTGTTCACAGGGCACAGCCAACAGAAATTTGTCTTCACCATACTGTCACCACAAGGTTGGAAGTCACCATTGTCTACAATAACTTTGTATGATGTAGTATTACCAGTACCCTTCACTGGAGACACCAGCTATGGAGGCCCCTCCTGATGATAGTTCAGGTATCCCCAGTGAAGGGTTCTGGTAATACTTTCCAGAAGTCTCCCTAGAAGAGTGGAGGATGGTATACCCAAAAAGTCTCCATATTTATGGTCATGAAGGGGGATGTTGGGACTCATTATAAATGGCCATGAGGGGGATCCATATGAATGGCCATGAGTGGGGGACTCCATATTAATTGCCATGGTATGGGGGGAAGCTCCATATTAATGACCATGGTATAGAATGTGATGTCAAACAAGCTTATATAGGTTTGATGTTAGGGGTATACAAACCTTTGAAAGCTTTGTTGAAGCTATACATGAAAATGGGGACAAGATGATGCTCTACAACTAATTTGCTTGTGTCTATTTCAACTTGAGCTAATGAACCCTGTAAACAGCATACTTTTTAAAATACAACAACTAAGGAGAACCTAGAAAACTAAGTACACTGAATACCTTTGGGATGAGTTGGAACACCAATTGTGGTCCAGGTCTTCTCATCCAATATCAGTACCTGGCCTCACAAAATGGGAACAAGTTCCCACAGGCAACAAACCTTGTGGTAACAGTTTTGGGAAGACCCTTCTCTGTTCCACCACGACCGTGCCCCAGTGTACAAAGCCAGCTCGATAAAGACATGTGGTGTGGAGGAACTAACGTGGTCTGCATAGATCCCTGATCCCTGAACGCTACAGAACACCTGTGGGATGAACTAGAACATTGATTGTGAGCCAAGTCTTCTCAACCTTAAATGCTACATCATACAAAGACATTGTAGACAACCGGGCTCTTCCAACCTTGTGGTAACAGTTTGGTGAAGACCCTTTTCTGTTCCAGCATGACTGTCCACTGTGCGCAAAGCTAGATCTATAAAGACATGGTGTGACCAGTTTGGTGTGGAGGAATTCGAGTGTCCTGCACACAGCCCTGACCTCAACCCTTTTAAACACATTTGGGATGGATTGGAATGCTGACTGTAAGCCAGGTGTTTTTTTTGGTGCCCAACTTGGGGCCTGACATGCAACCAGGTCTTCTTATCCATCATCAGTACCTGACCTCACGAATGGGCACAAATTCCCAGAGGCACCCTTCAAAATCTTGTGGAAAGCCTTCCCAGAAGAGCAGAAGAGTGGAAGGTGTTATAGCCACAAAGTGGAGAAACTCCATATTATTGGCCATTGGGGAGTGGACGGGGGGACTTCATATTAATGGTCATGGGCTGAGGGAAGGTTCATATTAAAGGTCATGGGGGTCAACTCTTTATCAATGGCCATGGGCAGGGGGCAACTCCATATTGATGGCAATGGGTGGGGAACAACTCCATATTAACAGCCATGTGCTAGGGAAAACTTTATATCAATGGCCAAAATGGGAGGGGGAACACCATATTAATGGCTATGGAGGATGGAGGAACTCCAAATTAAAGGCCACGGTTTTGGAATAAAATCTTCCACAATCTGGTCTAGGTGTGTTGGTCAGGTGTCCACTAGGGATGAGCCGAACACCCCCCTGTTCGGTTCGCACCAGAACTTGCGAACAGGCAAAAAATTCGTTCAAACAGGCGAACACCATTAAAGTCTATGGGACACGAACATGAATAATCAAAAGTGCTAATTTTAAAGGCTTATATTCATGGTAATGTCATAAAAAGTGTTTGGGGACCTGGGTCCTGCCCCGGGGGACATGGATCAATGCAAAAAAAAGTTTTAAAAACGGACGTTTTTTCGGGAGCAGTGATTTTAATAATGCTTAAAGTAAAACAATAAAAGTGTAATATCCCTTTAAATTTCGTAACTGGCGGGTGTCTATAGTATGCCTGTAAAGGGGCGCATGTTTCCCGTTTTTAGAACAGTCTGACAGCAAAATGACATTTCAAAGGAAAAAAGTCATTTAAAACTACTCGCGGCTATTAATGAATTGCCAGTCCGACAATACACATAAAAGTTCATTGATAAAAACGGCATGGGAATTCCCCACAGGGGAACCCAGAACCAAATTTTAAAAAAAAAATGACGTGGGGGGTCCCCCTAAAAATCCATACCAGACCCTTATCCAAGCACGCAACCTGGCAGGCTGCAGGAAAAGAGGGGGGATGAAAGAGCGCCCCCGCCCCCTCCTGAACCGTACCAGGCCACATGCCCTAAACATTGGGAGGGTGCTTTGGGGTAGCCCCCCAAAACACCTTGTCCCCATGTTGATGAGGACAAGGGCCTCATGCCCACAACCCTTGGCCGGTGGTTGTGGGGGTCTGCGGGCGGGGGGGCTTATCGGAATCTGGAAGCCCACTTTAACAAGGGCACCCCAGATCCCGGCCCTCCCCCCTGTGTAAAATGGTAAGGGGGTACACCTACCATTTCACAAAAAAACTGGCAAAAATGTTAAAAATTACAAGAGACAGTTTTTGACAATTCCAGTTTGATCTGGGGGTCCCCTTATTAAAGGGGGCTTCCAGATTCCGATAAGCCCCCCGCCCACAGACCACGGAGCAAGGGTTGTGGGGATGAGACCCTTGTCCCCATCAACATGGGGACAAGGTGTTTTGGGGGGCTACCCCAAAGCACCCTCCCAATGTTGAGGGCATGTGGCCTGGTACAGGTCATGACGGGGGGCGCTCTCTCGTCCCCCCCCCCTCTTTTCCTGCGGCCTGCCAGGTTGCGTGCTCGGATAAGGGTCTGGTATGGATTTTTGGGGGGACCCATGCCATTTTTTTTTTAAATTTTGGCGCGGAGTTCCCTTTAAAATCCATACCAAACCTGAAAGGTCTGGTATAGATTTTGAGGGGGACCCCACGCCTTTTTTTAAAGAAATGTTGGCCGGGGTTCCCCTTAATATTGATACCAGACCTGAAGGGCCTGGTAAGGATTTTAGGGGGACCCCCCACGTCATTTTTTTTTTTAATTTTGGTTCGGGGTTCCCCTGTGGGGAATTCCCATGCCGTTTTTATCAATGAACTTTTATGTGTATTGTCGGACCGGCAATGCATTAATAGCCGCGAGTAGTTTTAAATTACTTTTTTTCCTTTGAAATGTCATTTTGCTGTCAGACTGTTCTAAACACGGGACACATGCACCCCTTTACAGGCATACTATAGACACCCCCCAGGTACGAAATTTAAAGGAATATTACACTTTTATTGCTTCACTTTAAGCATTATTAAAATCACTGCTCCCGAAAAAACGGCCGTTTTTAAAACTTTTTTTTGCATTGATCCATGTCCCCTGGGGCAGGACCCAGGTCCCCAAACACTTTTTATGACAATACCATGAATATAAGCCTTTAAAATTAGCACTTTTGATTTCTCCCATAGACTTTTCCGCATTCGAATTTGCCGCGAACACCCCAAATTGTTTGCTGTTCGGCGAACTGGTGAACAGCTAATGTTCGAGTCGAACATGAGTTCGACTCGAACTCGAAGCTCATCCCTAGTGTCCACAAATGTTTGGAGATGTAGTGAATGTGTAAGAGCCAAGGCTTGCATACATGCTGATGTATCCACATTGTATACTAAGAAGAGCGTACATTGTCACCAGGCATTGCATCGTTCTCCTCCACGCGCTCCGCTTACTGTACAGTAACTAAGACAGTTAATGAAGATCATCTTCACCTAACACAGCGGGTGGATGAATACTTTGTGTTCTCAGCTCCATTGGAGTCGGTGACATTTTCATGAAGAGTCTCTTTAAATATATTAAAATCGGCTAATGGAAGCCAGCGAGATGTAACAGAAAAATATTCGGAGCATAAAAACACCCCTAAAAAGATAGAGTGTGGGAATAAAGAGGAGCCCGGCCAACGTTTGCTCCTTCTGATGAAGATCATTAAGACAAAGACGTGGAGTAGTTAGCACTAATTCAATTTCATGTGGATATAAAACAACGCACCTGTAAACAGGGAGCCTGAGAAGACAATGCCATAAATTAGGACTCAGATCTTTCTGGATTCCCGGAGGAAAACTATCCTGCATTTTGCTTGTTTCTGAAAGTTTACAGGTTTATAAGCTGATACTCTATGTATATTTTGTAAGTACCTAACCTTCTTATGCCCCAATGTATAAGAAGGTTAGGTTACCCTTTTCTGTTCCAGCATAACTGTCCCCTGTGCACAAAGCTAGCTCTATAAAAACATGGTGTGACCAGTTTGGTGTGGAGGAACTCGAGTGTCCTGTACACAGCCCTGACCTCAACCCTACTGAACACATTTGGGATGAATTGGAATGCTAACTGTAAGCCAGGTGTTTTTTTTGTTTTTTTTGGTGCCCAACGTTGGGCCTGACATGCAACCAGGTCTTCTTATCCATCATCAGTACCTGACCTCACAAATGGGCACAAATTCCCAGAGGCACCCTTCAAAATCTTGTGGAAAGCCTTCCCAGAAGAGTGGAAGGTGTTATAGCCACAAATTGGTGAAACTCCATATTTTTAGCCATTGGGGGAGGGGTAATTGGAGGCCCAATGGATGGGGGGTTTCTTTATACCATGCATTTTCCTTACTGCACAGCCTGCAATGGGGGTTTGTGGCTGGTGACAATCATTCTGAGGTGTCCTCCTGTACATCTGATGTCATGACTGCTGAGGCGCAATGGGCCTTGGTACAAATGAATGTAACACCATGGAAATCAAATCCCCCACCACACTTGCCCTTTTACCCCAGTAAATAAAACACTTACAACTATTAGGTTGGAAAGTGCAGGGCCACAGCTTTATTAAATTCCAACACGTAACATGTGAACACGCTTAACCAGTGCCAGTCACAGTCATACTGTGAGCACTCAATTCCAAAAGGGGGAAGGGGGGCCTGTCCTTACCATAAGTGCTGGACAGACAGCCCACTTTCAATTTTTTCATCAAGGGCATAGCCCATTACAGCAACTTTAAATGCTGGCAAGGTCAAGAAACAGCAGCAAGCTGTGACATACTATAACAGAGGAAAAAAGGGGCGGGAGGGTGGGCAGCTCTTCCATTCAATTCTTCAAAAAGACCCAGAATTCCCTGGGGCACACGTTCCCTGAGCTCAGGCCCATCCCATCCCCCATGTTTCCACCAATCATCACCATCCACCTCTTTGTCCGGCACCTGGCCATGCCCACATCAGTCAAGGCTCTCTTTCCCTAGGGGGCTCAAGAGGCCTTCAGCTCTTCTGGTTTGGAAATGTCAGGGGGCACAAGTTCGGTGTCAAAGGGGGGGTACAGGGTCAGTGTCTCAGTGGGTACAGGGTCAGTGTCACGGGGTTATTGATGTTTCTTTGCTGTCTTTATTCAGTATATTTCCATGTTCCTCTCAGAATTCTATTATCTGAGTTTGACTTGGAATGTGTTTACTTGCTAAGAAATGTTTTAGGCTAATAGATTACTCTGGCTGGATTGTTGTGGGAACACTTTTACTTGTACCTTTCTAATTGAAAATATTATGAGATTGTACATCATATGGAGGTAAACATCTTTTTCTAGAATTGTTATTCTATTTCTCTGTAACCAAACCCTGAAATGTATTGTAATCCATCCTTTTTATTCTGTAAAAACAAAGGGCAATCGCCCATATTATTAAACGAGTATATTGGGAGTGAAGATGGCTGAAAAGTTAGAGGGGTTTTTAACCCCTTCCCGACCAACCGCCGCAGATATACTGCGGCAGGATGGCATCCCTGGGCGAGCCGTCGTGGCGGTACATCGGCTCTTTAAGATGGTGTAGCAAGCGCGCACGCGCCGCCAGCTGCATGTCCCCGGCAGCGTGTCCCCGGAGCCAACGCGCGTGCCCGGTGGGCGCGATGAACGTCGGGCACCCGTAATCGCTCGTGACAGAGTGAGAACCAGGATCTGTGTATGTGAACACACAAATTCCGGTTCTGTCAGGGGAGAGGAGAGACAGATCGTGTGTTCCTACTAAGTAGGGACAACGATCTCTCTCCTCTAGTCAGCCACATTCCCCCCACAGTTAGAACACATCTAGGGAACACATTTAACCCCTTGATTGCCCCCTAGTGTTCACCCCTTCTCGGCCAGTGACATTTATACAGTAATCAGCGGCTATTTTTAGCTGTGATAATTTGCTGTATAAATATCACTGATCCCAAAAAAGTGTCAAAAGTGTCCGATGTGTCTGTCGCAATGTTGCAGTCCCAATAAAAATCACAGATCGCTGCCATTACTAGTAAATAAATATATATATAATAATAAAAATGCCATAAATCTATCCCCTATTTTGTAGATGGTATAACTTTTGCGCAAACCAATCAATATACGCTTATTACAATTTTTTTTTACCAAAAATATGTAGAAGAACACATATTGACCTAAACTAATGAAGAAATTAGTTTTATTTTTTATTTTTTTGGGGATATTTATTATAGAAAAAAGTACAAAATAATGTGTTTTTTTTTTCCAAATTGTCGCTCTTTTTTTGTTTATAGAGCAAAGAATAAAAACCGCAGAGGTGATCGAATACCACCAAAAGAAATCTCTATTTGTGAAAAGGACATACATTTTGTTTGGGTACAACATTGCAATTGTCAGTTGAAGCGACGCAGTGCCGTATCACAAAAAATGGCCTGGTCAGGAAGGGGGTAAATTCTTCCAGGGCTGAAGTGGTTAAACTAGGCGCCGGGGGGAGGGAGGGTCCATAGGTAGAGATAGTCAGCTATGATCATATTCCAGAGGGTAGTATTGGGAGCATTAGAGGTAGGTTAACTAAAGCACATAAACCTGAGGTAAGTATAGTAACAAGTCCTAGTTGCAATCTCGGAACACCCAATAAGAGGACAATATGCGACCGGTATAAACTAGGTGGCATGTTCACCAATGCCAGGAGCCTGGAGGCCAAGATGGGTGAACTAGAGATACTGTTGTACGAAGAGGATTTAGATTTTGTGGGAATTTTAGAGACCTGGTTCAACAGCTCTCATGATTGGCTGGCAAACATTCCAGGGTATACCCTTTATCGCAGGGAGATAGAGAGGGTAAAAAGGGGGAGGGGTATGCCTATATATCAAGAATAATGTACAAGTGAATGTGAGAGATGACATCACTAAGGGAGCTAGGGAGGAGGTGGAAACCTGTTGGGTGGAGCTCCAAAGGGATAAAACTAAGGGGTAAATAATACTGGGAGTATGCTATAGGCCCCCTAACCTGAGGGAGGAAGGGGAGACAGACCTCCTATCACAATCTGGATTAGCAGAAAGGATGGGAAGTGTTATTATAATGGGGGATTTTAATTATCCAGACATAGACTGGACGGAGGGAACCGCACATTCGTCTAAGGCTCGCCAGTTCCTAAATGTCTTGCAGGACAATTTCATGGGTCAGATGGTAGACGCAAAACAAAGGGAGAGGCGCCTCTGGGTGCAGAAGTGTAACACATTTTTAATAGCACTAAAGCTTAACAACTCACATTTGTAAGGTAAAAAGCAGGCATGTAGTCAGTCCCACAGTGGGGAGTGGAGGAAGGTAATGTCTTCAGCTGACGTTCCTATCCTGGATGGGCAGTGTTGTATCCTCTCATTCGCTGCTCACTGCTGCCCCACTGTGGAAGGGACCAGATGTGGCAGAGAGGAACTCAGAACAAGGCCTGGAATGCTGGTGGTGTGCAGGACGGAGATGAATGACGTCACTGGCAAGCGACGCGTTTCCCAAGCAGGCGCACTGCGAGTGACACGGCAGTCACACTCCTTTATCAAGCTAACTCGTGTGACTACAGAAGGCTGCCTTATATGCAGTGTAGAGGGGAGGGGCCAGAACAATGTTCATCGATAGCATGGGGAGTCGTTTATTTTGCATCGACAAGCAGCAATTTTGGATGTTCAAGCCAGATACAGCATAAATAACATGTCTACCCACATATGAAACTTAAATTAAAAGATTAAAAAACATTAATGTTGATTGAATTATTATTCGAGGGTGGTTTACGGATTCGCTCTATCTATTGCACCTATTTATTACCTTGTCTATTCCCCTAGTTAGCTAGTCTATTAAAACTCTGATCACATGTTACTGTTGATATAACAATAATACAAGGTTAGCTATGAAACCAAGCACACTGCTTAATAAAACAAAGTCTTATTTATTTCCCAAGAAAATAGGAAACGCTAACATGAAAATACTAAAGAAAGATATTACAAACATATACCAACAGAACACATAATACAAGAATATCAAAGATACTTATCACAATGCTTTCCTCCTAGCCTTTGTATCGTCAGGCTGGGCTCAGATGGCAAAGAGAGGGAACCATGCGGCTCAGGCACAAGCCAACAGCGATGAGGGTAGAGACAGAGATAGCGCTTTAACTTGTTCAGTCCTTTATACTTCAATCATACACCATCCAGACCCAACCCCATTGCCCAGAGGTGTAACTAGAACCTTCAGGGCCCCGGTGCAAGAAACCATGATGGGCCCCCTCTCCATCCAAGCCCCGGGCTTCCAATTTTGGCAGGGTGTCCATGGACATTGTCCCAAAACCGTGCTTCCTGCATGACCTCTGGGACATGCATCCAGCGCAATCACATAGGCCCTTTACCATGTGATCAGCTGATTACATGTAAACAGACTTGCCGGTTATCCACAGCCCTTTCCTTCCACGCTGTGTCTGTGTTAGGAAAGGACTGCCGTTAACTGTCAAGAATGTGAGTAAATTGTTTACACTGATAATCAGTGCCTCAATCATCAGTGCCATCTATCAGTGCCCATCAGTGCTGCCTATCAGTGCTCATCAATGCCGCCTATCAGTGCCCATCACTTCCACCTACAAGTGTTACCTATCAGTGCTCATTAATGCCGCCTATTAGTGCCCATCAATTCTGCCTATCAGCACCACTTATCAGTGCTCATTAATGCCACCTAACAGCGTCCATCAGTGCCACCTATCAGTACTCTTCAATTCTGCCCATCAAAGCCCATCAATACTGCTTGAGTTCTGCCTATCAGTGTTCCTCAGTGCCCATCAGTACCACATATCAGTGCCCATCAATGCCACCTATCAGTGCAACCTATCAGTGCACATTAGTGCCTGCTATCAGTGCTGCCTATCAGTGCTCATCAATGTGGCCTATCAGTGCTCATCAGTGCCTCCTATCAGTGCTCATCAGTGCCTCCTATCAGTGCTCATCAGTGCCTCCTATCAGTGCCCATCAGTGCCTCCTATCAGTGCCCATAAATGCCTCCTATCAGTGCCCATCAGTGCCTTTTATCGGTATCCATCAGTGCCTTCTATCAGTGCCCACCAGTGCCTTCTATCAGTGCTTATCAGTGCAGTCTATCAGTGCTCATCAGTGCCGTCTATCAGTGCTCATCAGTGCCTTCTATCAGTGCTCATCAGTGACTTCTATCAGTGCTCATCAGTGCCCATTAGTGCCTTCTATTAGTGCTCATCAGTGCCTTCTGTCAGTGCTCATCAGTGCCGTCTATCAGTGCTCATCAGTGCCTTCTATCAGTGCTTATCGGTGCCCATCAGTGCCTTCTATCAGTGCTCATCAGTGCCTTCTATCAGTGCTCATCAGTGCTCATCAGTGCCTTCTATCAATGCTCATCAGTGCCTTCTATTAGTGCTCATCAGTGCCTTCTATTAGTGCTCATCAGTGCTCATCAGTGCCTTCTATTAGTGCTCATCAGTGCCTTCTATTAGTGCTCATCAGTGCCTTCTATTAGTGCTCATCTGTGAATGCTATTAATTTCCATCGGTGCCGTCTGCCTTCTCAGGACAGCACGGCTCTGAGCGGAGATCGTGTGTCATAGAATAGTAGCACAGAGACACCGGCATTAACGTTCTATTTGCCCGTCCATCCTCTCTCACAGGGGATGAGAGAGGACACACAGCTGATCTCACGGCTCCCCCTTCTCCCCCCTTCCCTCTCCTGTGCTCCTCTGGAAATGTGAGCTCCTTAGCTTCACACTTGACTGCCTGCAGAGCACAGAGGAGAGGGGAGGGGGGGGGGAAGGGGGAGCCGTGAGATCAGCTGTGTGTCCTCTCTCATCCCCTTTGAGAGAGGACGGATGGGCAAGTAGAACGTTAATGCCGCCGGTGTCTCTGTGCTATTGTTCTATGACACACAATCTCCGCTCAGAGCCGTGTGTGAAGAGCAACCCCACTGGGCCCCCCCACAGTGGCGGAATGCCGGGCCCTGTCGCAACTGTGACTGTTGCGACCCTGGTAATTCCGCCACTGCCATTGTCATCCCATCTAGACTTTTGACGAATCACATATTTATGGGGCAGTCCTCCTCAGTATATTATATTACTGTCCGTTCTGCTGTATTGGCCTCTAGGGGCAGCATTGTCCATGTCTATGTATCCTGGTCAATTTTCAATGCCTTTGATCTCTTGATCTTCTGTAGCAGGACATTCATCAATCATCTTGTCAGCTATGGTCCCTTTCAAGTTTGCATTATAGCAACAGACGGTCGGGAGCCAAGAGCTGTTCAAAGACATTCCAGACCGCCCCCAGGAAAGCAAATGCTTGGTTGTATCAACCAGAAAGAAACTCCAGAAATATGATATTAAATCACGTTGCCTTCCAACATGGATAATAAAATAATTTTACGACAAAGCAATATATAAAAGACAATATATTTAAATGGACATTATTAGCAGCAATAAATTTATGTGTATAAATCTTTAAGGGGAGATGGATCGGACGTGGAGAAAGGGGGGGGGGGGGGGGCAATGGGCAGTAGTAAAAATTATCATAGGTCACTGAATCTAAAATTGTCAAATCAATATGATAAAATCTGATTAATAACAAAAATTTAAAAATGATTAATTAATAAACAATAAGATTAGTCAATTATTATTATTTAATATTTAATATTCCTGAAAGGTGACATTGTGATCAATGTAATCAATAGTAATATAGTTCATGAATTTAAAAAGTTAATTTATGGAGGTCAGTCAAGGCCCCAAACAACTACATTAAATTAAAAGTCAAATATTAAATTATTAAAATTCAATCAAATAGAAATTAATTCGTTTATTAATAACTAATCAATTAGTTAATCAATCGTTTCTTAAGGATGAACTACTGGGAGCATATACGTGCGTACACATGCAAACATGCTCGTGCATCATGGAAAATGTTTAAAAGTAAAAACATATATATGCACGTGTATACGTGCACATATATTTATATGCACACACATACATGTACATTAAACTGCATAGGGGGGAATTGTTAGGGGGAGTAAAACGGGGAGGGGGGGAGAAAAAGAAAGCGAGACAGTGATAGAGTAGCCCAGACTCTTTCATACCAATACTTACTTAAGAATACCCGCCACCCCCAATGGAGGACCAAACCTAAGTAAAGTGCAGCTATAAACAGTTAGATGGATGAAAAATAAAATAGTTTATGCTATATCTATAAAAGTGCACATCGCTAACGTAAACCCTTGGACATACAACTGAGCACGTAGATATGCCCAGATGCATGCCCATAGATAAGATAGTGGGTAATTTGTGTTTTATATTTAGGAAATGGTGGCAATCTCGATCCCTTCATTTATACCGCCAGGTGAAAGGACATCTAGGCAATAAATCCAATACGTTTCTCTCGCACAAAAGTTGTTTGAAATGTTCTGCTACAGAGAGTGATTTGGGGATCTGCTCGATGACCCATACTTTCAGTCCCTCGGTAGACTTTTTGTGGGCATGGGCAAAGTGTCATGGGACACTATGTGGGTCCTCACCTACCTCGATGCTCGCTGAACCTCTGTCTCAGAGGTCGAACAGTTTGGTCCACATGGATCAAGCCACAGGGGCTGGTGAGACCGTAAACAACGAAATCCGATGAGAAGTTATAAAATTATTTTAGGGGATACGTTTTACCTTTGGTACAAAAAGATTTCTGACCATGTTGTACAAATTTACAGGTTTTGCACAGTGCTTTGCGACATTGGTACATGCCCACCAATGGTATGAGCACTGCCACAGGTGGTGGAACGGTAACAGATTTAAATTTACTAGGGGGCAATTTTATTTTTCAAATTGGGAGCTTTTCAATATGTAACCCTGGGGTGTGCAGGAAGAATGTTTTTTAGGTGTGGGTCTTGGGGTAGAACATTCCAATGGTTCAAAAGTATATTTTCCATTTTCCTATATTGCGAGTGAAAATGTCAGAAACCATGAACCAGACCGAGACAGAAGTACAGTAAAATCACATTAGTTTATTAATAAAAATAAAAAGGTAAATAGAGTAAGCGTAGTCAAAGCATAGCCAGAGTCCAGTAACCGGATCGGGTAGTCAGCCAAGCCAGAATTCAGTAACCAGATCGGGTAATCAGCCAGGCCAGAAGTCAGGGATCCAAGTAGAGGAACAGCAAGCAGGATAAGGAGCCAGAAGGGATGTCAGCAAAGCCAGTCTTTAAACAGGAGCCCAGGAGATGGTTTCTTGTGATGTGACCAAGGCGAAGGCAGGAATGAAGTGAGCTGGAGATCTTTAAGTAGGCGGGACTGACAAGCAGATCCACAACAGCTGGTTAACTGTGGAGAGAGATGAGAGCTGGCAATTAGCCGACAGCTGAGCGGCCAGCTCAGAGAAGGAAGGCCTGACAGAAAAGTTGTCATGAATCTGGTGGACTAATCACCAGGAATCACCAGAAATAGGGGTGGATTTTGATTGTTTTCCCTTTAAGTAAGTTTCATAGGCCATACAGTATTCACAAGGGGCTCAGGGTAGTCCTTATCAAGAAATTATTTTTTTTAGATTTAGATTTCCATTTCTTTCCTTTTCTCCCCCCCCCCCCCGTTTTCTTCCCCCTAACAATTCCCCCCCCCCCCCCCCATGCAGTTTAATGAGCGTATATATTTATATATTTTTACTTTTAAACATTTTCCGGGATGCATGCGCGTGTGTGCATATTTGAGAGCATGCATGTACACAGAGCCGGTACAAGGCAGGGGCGGAAGGGGCGGATGCCCTGGGCGATAGAATTTGCTGAAGGGAGGGGGGCGCAGATGAAGTGCTGGCAGTGTGCTTCATCATAGTAGTACATACACACCAGCCGGCGCTGCTAATAGCTGTACTGTAACTATGTGCCGAGTGCACTCCTGCACCCGGCACAAGCCTAAACAGACTGCACAAGCCCCTTCCCTGTCAGCGCTTCTCTCCCCCTATGAAGGCGATTCGTAGTCCCGTCCCGGCGGCGTGACATCACTGATGGCCAGAGGCGGGATGGGAGGAGATAGAGAGCTGCTGCAGAAGCTGCAACCTAGAGGAGCCACCGAGGAGGAACCAACAAAGCAGTGGCGGAATTTTCAGGGTCGCAACAGTCGCACTTGCGACTGGGCCCTGGAATTCTGCCAGTGTGGGGGGGCCCCAAGACGCCGCACCTCCCCTGGCTGGCATCTAACTATACAGGAGAGGGGGGCGTAAGGGGGCGATCGGCAGCTATGTGATGTCTGCGCTCTGCGGGATGTCCCTCCAGGCAGCACACAGTTCACTTCCCGAATATCAGTGAGTACAATGGAGAGGGGAGGGGCCTCTGACCAGCAGATTGAGTGCACAAGTTTCTCCCTCTGCTTGTACACTCTGAGTCTTGCTAATACACGCTCAGGTCAGAGGCCCCTCCCCTCTCCATTGGATACAATGATATTCGGGAAGTGAACTGTGTGCTGCCTGGAGGGACATCCTGCAGAGTGCAGACATGACAAGGAAGCATGCTGCTTCTCATGTAAGTAAAGCACAACACTGGCCACCCACCTCTCCCCTCTCACACTGTCCCCTCTCACACTGTCCCCTCTCACACTGTCCCCTCTCACACTGTCCCCCCACACACTGTCCCCTCTCACACTGTCCCCCCACACACTGTCCCCCCACACACTGTCCCCTCTCACACTGTCCCCTCTCACACTGTCCCCCCACACACTGTCCCCTCTCACACTGTCCCCTCTCACACTGTCCCCTCTCACACTGTCCCCTCTCACACTGTCCCCCCACACACTGTCCCCTCTCACACTGTCCCCTCTCACACTGTCCCCCCACACACTGTCCCCTCTCACACTGTCCCCTCTCACACTGTCCCCCCACACACTGTCCCCTCTCACACTGTCCCCCCACACACTGTCCCCTCTCACACTGTCCCCTCTCACACTGTCCCCCCACACACTGTCCCCTCTCACACTGTCCCCCCACACACTGTCCCCTCTCACACTGTCCCCTCTCACACTGTCCCCTCTCACACTGTCCCCTCTCACACTGTCCCCTCTCACACTGTCCCCCCACACACTGTCCCCCCACACACTGTCCCCTCTCACACTGTCCCCTCTCACACTGTCCCCCCACACACTGTCCCCTCTCACACTGTCCCCCCACACACTGTCCCCCCACACACTGTCCCCTCTCACACTGTCCCCCCACACACTGTCCCCTCTCACACTGTCCCCTCTCACACTGTCCCCTCACACACTGTCCCCCCACACACTGTCCCCTCTCACACTGTCCCCCCACACACTGTCCCCCCACACACTGTCCCCCCTCACACTGTCCCCCCACACACTGTCCCCTCTCACACTGTCCCCTCTCACACTGTCCCCTCTCACACTGTCCCCCCACACACTGTCCCCCCACACACTGTCCCCTCTCACACTGTCCCCTCTCACACTGTCCCCCCACACACTGTCCCCCCACACACTGTCCCCTCTCACACTGTCCCCCCACACACTGTCCCCTCTCACACTGTCCCCCCACACACTGTCCCCTCTCACACTGTCCCCTCTCACACTGTCCCCCCACACACTGTCCCCTCTCACACTGTCCCCCCACACACTGCCCCCTCTCACACTGTCCCCTCTCACACTGTCCCCCCACACACTGTCCCCCCACACACTGTCCCCCCACACACTGTCCCCTCTCACACTGTCCCCTCTCACACTGTCCCCCCACACACTGTCCCCCCACACACTGTCCCCTCTCACACTGTCCCCCCACACACTGTCCCCCCACACACTGTCCCCTCTCACACTGTCCCCTCTCACACTGTCCCCCCACACACTGTCCCCTCTCACACTGTCCCCCCACACACTGTCCCCCCACACACTGTCCCCTCTCACACTGTCCCCTCTCACACTGTCCCCCCACACACTTTCCCCCCACACACTGTCCCCTCTCACACTGTCCCCTCTCACACTGTCCCCTCTCACACTGTCCCCCCACACACTGTCCCCCACACACTGTCCCCTCTCACACTGTCCCCCCACACACTGTCCCCCCACACACTGTCCCCCCACACACTGTCCCCTCTCACACTGTCCCCCCACACACTGTCCCCCCACACACTGTCCCCTCTCACACTGTCCCCTCTCACACTGTCCCCTCTCACACTGTCCCCCCACACACTGTCCCCCCACACACTGTCCCCTCTCACACTGTCCCCTCTCACACTGTCCCCTCTCACACTGTCCCCCCACACACTGTCCCCTTTCACACTGTCCCCCCACACACTGTCCCCTCTCACACACAGTGTGTGGGGGGCACACACTGTCCCCCCACACACTGTCCCCTCTCACACTGCCCCCTCTCACACTGTCCCCCCACACACTGCCCCCCCCCACACACTGTCCGCTCTCACACTGTCCGCTCTCACACTGTCCCCTCTCACACTGTCCTCTCTCACACTGTCCCCCCACACACTGTCCCCCCACACACTGTCCCCCCACACACTGTCCCCCCACACACTGTCCCCTCTCTCACACTGTCCCCTCTCACACTGTCCCCTCTCACACTGTCCCCTCTCACACTGTCCCCCCACACACTGTCCCCTCTCACACTGTGCCCCCCACACACTGTCCCCCTTCTGTCATATCTACCCCCCTCTTGTTAAACAGTCCCCCTCCTTTCACAGTGCTCCCTCATTACACTGCCCCCCTCTTGTAATACTTCCCAGGTATCCTTTTCCTGTCACACTGCCCCCCTCTTGTCACAATATCCCCCTGTCATACTGCCCCCTCCTGTCACACTGCCCCTTCTTGTCACACTGCCCCCCTTCTTTCACAGTGCCCCCTCTTATCACACTCCCCCCTCTGGTCACACTTTCCAGATACCCTTCTTTGGTCACACTGCCCCCTCCTGTCAAAATACCCCGTCATACTGCCCCTCATTCTTTCACAATACCCCCCCCCCCCTCCCCCATCATAGTGCGGGTCAGGGGCCCTTCATGGTTTCTTGCACTGGGGCCCTGAAGGTTATAGTTACGCCTCTGCAACAAAGTGTGTATATCACACAACGGACACAAGACAAGACACAAAAGTAAGCACTAAACAGATAATAACAAATGCAATGCCATCTGCAGATATTAAAATAAAGTGTCTGAATCCGATGAGGGGAGGAGGCTGAGGAGAGGTTAATTACCAATGCTACCTATTTTTTAATTTCTGTAATATGCAGCATGGGAGGGGGGGGGGGGGTTAATGTACTGCCACTGGTCACTGATGCATCAGTGACCAATGGCAATACATTACCCCCCCCCCCCCATGCTGCATATTACAGAAATTAAAAAATAGGTAGCATTGGTAATTAACATCCCCTCAGCCTCCCCCCCTCCCCCAATCGTATTCAGACAGTTCATTTATTAATCTGCAGCAGAATAATACATGAATGGGGGAGGGGGGAGGCTGAGGGGAGGTTAATTAGCAATGCTAGTTTTAATTTCTGTAATATGCAGCATGGGGGGGGGGGGTAATGTATTGCCATTGTTCACTGATGCATTTGTGACCAGTCACAGTTAATTAAGCCCTTTGTGCATTAGTTGCACCAGGCTCTACATTAAAAACCTTAAGCCCCCTTTCACACTGGGGCAGGGGCGGCATCGGTGGTAAAACTGAGCTATTTTTAGCGCTGCTTTACCATCATTACACACCACTCCTTCACTCCAAAGATGCTGCTAGCAGGACTTTTTTTACCGTCCTGCCAGCGCACCGCTCCAGTGTGAAAGTTCTCGGGGCTTTCACATTGGAGACACAGTAGCGGCTCTTTCAGGGCGTTTTGCAGGTGCTGTTTTTAGCGCAGTAGCGCCTGCAAAGTGCCCCAATGTGAAAGGGGTATAAGTGTAAACATCTAAGATAAAAGTTTTTGTCCTCCTATTTAATTCCTCCCCGCGCGCCGCCGCAGGTGCACATCGGGGAAAATCTGTGAAAAACAGGGGTCGGGGGGGGGGGCGCAGTTTGCCATCTCCGCCCTGGGCACCAAATGACCTTGTCCCAGCACTGCATGTACATATGCTCCGAGTAGTTCATCCTTAGACCTCTACACCTTCTCTATAGTCTATGGACTTTATTTCCCATACCTGTTGGACACTTGTCTATATATGTGTTTATACATATATATGTGTGCATATATATATATATATATATATATATATATATATTACTGCACTTCTTACCCGTTCTAACCTTCCCCCCGTTTTTATCTATCTGACTCATTACTTATGGAATAAGTGTGTTCAGTTATTTGTGCATATACTTGCCTTATTATCAAATGGTAGAGGCACCAACTAAAAACAAGGCGTTACTAGATCTACTGATTACAAACAATACAGACCTGATCACGGATGTGGAAATACGGGAAGATTTGGAAACAGCGATAACAGGTCAACTTCCCTAAACTATGAACCTTGCTAGAAGATATAAATTGGGATAAAATAATAGAAACAAGGAACATGGAGGAGAGATGGGTTTGCTTTAAGAGCATTTTAAATAAGGGCATTAGCCAGTGCATCCCATTGGGAAATAAATTTAAAAGAGCAAATAAAAGGCCTGGATGGCTTAACTCCAATGTAAAAATGCATAAAAAAGCAAAGGAGAAGCCTTCAAAAAATACAGGGCTGAGGGATCATCATCAGCATTCAGACTTTACAAAGAATGCAACAAGTGGCCCAGGACGACGTCAGGTGTGAAGAAACGTGTAGGGAGGAGCGACGTGCTGACATAACCGCGATACACGCAAGCCCCGGAATCACGGGTTGCAATCGAGAGCCGGCTGGCTCGGTGTTCTATACTGCGTGATTTGCTTTTAACAAATGTAAGTGCAATACTTTTTATCTTAATTAAAAAAAATACCCAATGATTTTACGCTATGGAAGCCTTTATCACTTTTTTTATGGGAAACATCCGACAAAGCATATCTGTAAGGGTCGCATCACTTGGGAAGACGCTGGGACCTTGGCTGTGTGCATAAAAGGATGGGTATTAAGCCAGAAGTGCTTGAGATCTCCTATAATAAGAGATCAACAGGAGTTGGTAAGCGGCCGTGTGTGTGGAGGTGGACGGCAGATCATTTCTCTCATCACCATTCCCAGGTGTATTGTTATGTTGTTTTCCCGGTGGAGATCTACTATCAATCAGAGTGGACTGTTTACAATGTGCAATTTGATTCATTTCGTTTATGATATTCACTTTAGCAAGGTTGAATTATTTTAATTCACAGCACGGATTCACTTTATGGAAATATAGCCCGACTTGATATTGGAAATTGTTGATTGATGTGTGTATCTTGCAGGAAGTCACAGCTTTTTTTCTATATTTTTTTCTATATTTCTTTCAATTTGTATTATATATCACATTTATATCACAGAGCATTTGGGACAGGGCAGTAATTTTAAATTATTAAGATATATAAGGGGGCAATTGGGGCAGCTAAGATAGAACACGAAAGACACATAGTGGAGGAGAGCAAAAAAAATCGCAAGAAATTCTTTAAGTATATAAACAGTAAAAAAGGGAGGACAGACCATATTGGCCCCATAAAGAATGAGGAAGGACATCTGGTTACAAAGGATGGGGAGATGGAGAAGGTATTGAATTTATTCTTCTCCTCAGACTTCACGAGTGAATCGGGGGGCTTCAGTAACCAAAACTGCAGTGTTTATCCTCATGACACATCACAGGAAGCACCTCCATGGTTAACAGAGGACAGAATTAGAAATAGATGGAAAACTTAACATTAATAAATCACCGGGACCAGATGGCTTGCACCCGAGGGTACTTAAGGAACTCAGTCAATTAATTGCCAGACCATTGTTCCTAATTTTTACTGACAGTCTACTGATTGGAATGGTACCAGCTGATTGGAGAAAAGCCAATGTAGCAAAAAAGGGGCCAAAATACATTCCTGGGAATTACAGACCAGTTAGCCTAACATCAATAGTATGCAAACTCTTGGAGGGGATGATAAGAGAATATATACAAGATTTTAGTAATGAGAAAGGTATCATTAGCAGTAATCAGCATGGATTTATGAAGAATCATTCTTGCCAAACCAATCTATTAACCTTCTATGAGGAGGTGAGTTGCCATCTAGATAAAGGAAAGCCCGTAGACGTGGTGTATCTGGATTTTGCAAAAGCATTTGACACAGTTCCCCATAAACGTTTACTGTACAAGATAAGGTCCGTTGGCATGGACCATAGGGTGAGTACATGGATTGAAAACTGGCTACAAGGGCAAGTTCAGAGGGTGGGGATAAATGGGGAGTACTCAGAATGGTCAGGGGTGGGTAGTGGGGTCCCCCAGGGTTCTGTGCTGGGACCAATCCTATTTAATTTATTCATAAACGACCTGGAGTATGCTGTCCAGTTCTGGGCACCAGTCCTCAGGAAGGATGTACTGGAAATGGAGCGAGTACAAAGAAGGGCAACAAAGCTAATAAAGGGTCTGGAGGATCTTAGTTATGAGGAAAGGTTGTGAGCACTGAACTTATTCTCTCTGGAAAAGAGACGCTTGAGAGGGGATATGATTTCAATATACAAATACCGTACTGGTGACCCTACAATAGGGATAAAACTTTTTTGCAGGGGGAGTTTAATAAGACTATCATTAAAATTAGAAGAAAAGAGGTTTAACCTTAAACTACGTAGAGAGTTCTTTACTGTAAGAGTGGCAAGGATGTGGAATTCCCTTCCACAGGCGGTGGTCTCAGAGGGGAGCATCGATAGTTTAAAAAACTATTAGATAAGCATCTGAACGACCACAACATACAGGGATATACAATGTAATACTGACACATAATCACACACATAGGTTGGACTTGACAGACTTGTGTCTTTTTTCAACCTCACCTACTATGTAACTATATTTTGTTCTCGTCTTGTGAGCGGGTCAATCTGTACTTCAAGGATCCTGGTGGGGGTCATCCAGCTGTTCGGTTCAAGTCTCCAACAGGGTACAGGGTTAGTGTCACATGAGGTACAGGGTTAGGGTCACAGGGTCAGTGTCATAGGAGTACAGGGTCCGTGTCATAGGGGGTATAGGGTCAGGGTCACAGGGTGTACAGGGTCAGTGTCACGAGGGGGGAGTACAGGGTCAGTGTCACAGGTGGGTACAGTGCCAGGGTCAGAAGGGATACAGTGTCCGGGTCACAGGATGCCAGTGTCACAGGGTACAAGGTCAGTTTCACATCGGGGTCAGTGTCACAGGGGGTACAAGGTCAGTGTCACAGGGGTTTCAGGGTCAGTGTCACCGAGGGTACAAGGTCAGTGTCACAGGGGGTACAAGGTCAGTGTCACAGGGGGATCAGGGTCAGTGTCACAGGGGGTACAAGGTCAGTGTCACAGGGGGGATCAGGGTCAGTGTCACAGGGCGTACAAGGTCAGTGTCACAGAGGGTACAAGGTCAGTGTCACAGAGGGTACAAGGTCAGTGTCACAGGGGGTACAAGGTCAGTGTCACAGAGGGTACAAGGTCAGTGTCACAGAGGGTACAAGGTCAGTGTCACAGGGGGTATAAGGTCAGTGTCACAGGGGGTATAAGGTCAGTGTCACAGGGGGTACAAGGTCAGTGTCACAGGGGGTACAAGGTCAGTGTCACAGGGGGATCAGGGTCAGTGTCACAGGGGGGTACAAGGTCAGTGTCACAGGGGGTACAAGGTCAGTGTCACAGGGGGATCAGGGTCAGTGTCACAGGGGGGTACAAGGTCAGTGTCACAGGGGGTACAAGGTCAGTGTCACAGGGGGATCAGGGTCAGTGTCACAGGGGGTACAAGGTCAGTGTCACAGGGTGATCAGGGTCAGTGTCACAGGGGGTACAAGGTCAGTGTCACAGGGGGTACAAGGTCAGTGTCACAGGGGGATCAGGGTCAGTGTCACAGGGGGGTACAAGGTCAGTGTCACAGGGGGTACAAGGTCAGTGTCACAGGGGGATCAGGGTCAGTGTCACAGGGGGGTACAAGGTCAGTGTCACAGGGGGTACAAGGTCAGTGTCACAGGGGGATCAGGGTCAGTGTCACAGGGGGTACAAGGTCAGTGTCACAGGGGGATCAGGGTCAGTGTCACAGGGGGTACAAGGTCAGTGTCACAGGGGGATCAGGGTCAGTGTCACAGGGGGTACAAGGTCAGTGTCACAGGGGGATCAGGGTCAGTGTCACAGGGGGTACAAGGTCAGTGTCACAGGGGGTACAAGGTCAGTGTCACAGGGGGATCAGGGTCAGTGTCACAGGGGGTACAAGGTCAGTGTCACAGGGGGATCAGGGTCAGTGTCACAGGGGGTACAAGGTCAGTGTCACAGGGGGTACAAGGTCAGTGTCACAGGGGGATCAGGGTCAGTGTCACAGGGGGGTACAAGGTCAGTGTCACAGGGGGTACAAGGTCAGTGTCACAGGGGGATCAGGGTCAGTGTCACAGGGGGGTACAAGGTCAGTGTCACAGGGGGTACAAGGTCAGTGTCACAGGGGGATCAGGGTCAGTGTCACAGGGGGTACAAGGTCAGTGTCACAGGAGGATCAGGGTCAGTGTCACAAGTGAACAGGTTCAGGGTTGCAGCTGGTACAGGATTAGTGTCACCAACAACCTCTGCAATCCTTAATATTCCAATGACAGATCTGTGTTATCCTCCTCACATGCACACGGCGTTTCTATGTTTAAATTACCTCAACAAACCTCTACCGTGCCCCCTCCACACCACAGGCCCCGCAGCAGTCACGCGGGCTGCTATGGCTATTGTTACATCATTGATTGCCACACATTTCAGAGAAGGGAGGGTCACACTCTAATCCTCAGCCATTCGTAACGCCTGGGTCAGCAGTCTGAATGAATAGAAACATTTGCCATAATTAATAACCAGTTTTTATGGGCCATTTATTGGATAAACAGAGGAATGGAAGACACATAATCCCTGTATTGTGGCACATTATAACATGGCGGGGGGAAAATCGTCACATACTGACCCGTCACATGGCGGTTTATAGCGCACCCACAGCAAGTATTTCACTTTTCTGCACAAAATTGATTTTACAGCAGAACGCGGATCATCTTCAGCAAACAAACGTCTTCATTTTCCCTTCTGTGTTTTGTAAAATCAGCAAAACGATTGATCAGGATCTGTGATAACGTTTATTTCTGTATTTCTGTATCAGACGGTTCGTGAGGTCAGAGCCAATCATCAGATGAACTATTAACCCTCTCACTGCCAGAGCGGTGTGCAGGGGGCGTGTCCTGTACATTGTACTATTTTATTTATTTATTTCAGGTACTTATATAGCGCCTTCAATTTATGCAGCGCTTTACATATACATTGTACATTCACATCAGTCCCTACCCTCAAGGAGCTTACAATCTAAGGTCCCTAACTCACATTCATACATACTAGGGACAATTTAGACAGGATCCAATTAGCCTACCAGCATGTCTTTGGTGTGTGGGAGGAAACCGGAGTACCCGGAGGAAACCCACGCAGACACAGGGAGAACATGCAAACTCCAGGCAGGTAGTACTAAAAGGAGTCCGTCTTTCTAATCTCAGAAAGTTGGGAGGAATGTCTTCTGTGAATTTAAATTGCAACTAAACCCAAACCAGCACCAATCCTTACACTTGCACGCTTTGTAAACTTGCACAAAGTCAAGTCAGGCGTATGATCAATTATACCAAGCAGGTGCCAATGATCATCAATTTCATATGTAGGTTGAAACTCAATCATTAACTGAAACAGAAACTGCTGTGTAAGAGGCTTAAAACTGGGTGAGGAACAGCCAAACTCTGCTACTAAGGCGAGGTTGTGGAAGACAGTTTCATGTCACATCAAGACTGAGCACAGCAACAAGACACAAGGTAGTTATACTGCATCAGCAAAGTCTCTCCCAGGCCAATATTTCAAAGCAGACTGGGGTTTCGAGAGGTGCTGTTCAAGCTCTTTTGAAGAAGCACAAAGAAACAAGCAACGTTGAGGACTGTAGACGCAGAGTGGTTGGCCAAGGAAACTTAATGCAGCAGATGAAAGACACATCATGCTTACTTAATCGGAGGATGCTGAGCAGTGCCATTAGCACAGAACTGGGGGAAACCAGTGGGACCCTGGTACCCCCATCTACTGTCCGGAGGAGGAGGAAAAGGAGCAAAAAAAGCAGCAAAAATGCAACAAAAAGGGTGGGACTTTATATGAAGCTCATGGTAACAAAATGAATAGAGTGGTGGATAGTAAAATATTTATTACATGTTTACATACATTGAATTTCATATGCGAAGAAATGCACACTTCCATGGTGCCAATTTCTAAAACGGTAATATCTGGTAGTAATTGTGGCAGAGCGTTGCCCTGCCAGGGTCTAGAAGGGGGACGTGACCCAGAATTCTCAACCGAACGGGTTGATGGGCTCCAGGGAGCTTGTAACACGAAGAGGAAACTGGGCTTTCAGTTTCCTCAGTGTTTTGCAAAGTCCACTTTGGGGCCTGGAGCTCAGGGATTTCTGAGAGATCCGGGTGGGATGAAATTCCCAGTCCTGGGTCCTGATTTTGAGAACAACCAGCATTCTGATTGGTCAGGTGTGTGCTGGGCTTTTAGTAGCAACCTGACCATGGTCCTGGGCTCCACCCCCGGCAGATAGGAAGTCTGAGTACCAGGAGTCAGGAGGGGCTCTACGTGGGAGCCAGAGCAGCAAGAGGCTGCTAGCTATATGCACCAAGGTGGTTGGTTGGTGAAACAGTCTGCATGGGACAGACAAGGGCCTGGAGGGTAAGGCCAGAGCTGCAGTGCTGCAAGTGAGAGCCAACTAGGCTGAATGTCATTTTTTGGTTGACGGAAAAAGGAATGCTGAAAACCCGTGTGAGGGAAACCTATATTGTTTTCTGAACTTGCTTTTAATTAAAATGGGCAAACAAAGCCCTTAAAAAAAAAGAACCAGCGAGTGACGGCGTCCTTGAAGCTCTACATTTGACGCTAGTCCTTTAGAATATTTATAAACATTAATCACATGATAAGATTAAGGAGTCCACAAATATTTATGATTGGGTATACACAATTGAAAAATAGCATCTGCACGGTCTATGGTCTTTTCTGATCCCTGTCACAAAGAAAATTGTATACATGGGCACATATCTTAAGGGGGCGTGTAATTGAAGTACACGGCATCTGGTAGCTCGACGCGTTTCGCGGCTTTAAGCCGCTCTTCAGGAGAAGATATGTGATGCATCTGCAATGGGAGGGTAAAATGACTAAGTAACCTAGCTTGCATCAATATAGGGGAGGATAGATAGAAAACACCCCCACCTTCCATTTGAAACAAGATCACTTACAGGTACATAGTATGTGAATTTACTGGCACAATGTCAGGGACCGTGAGCCACCCGAGGGCATCAGTATCGGGAGCTGAGGGGGCATGTTCAGCGGCAGGACCCAACACAGACAATGCCTTAGGCGGATCTGGGCACACCGAACACTCCTGGTGTAAGCATGGGAAACATCAGTGTTGAGCGAATCAATCAAGTGAAACGATATTGGGGCTATGTGAGTGAAATAATAATTCAAGGTGAAGGTGGACTGGGTGGGAAAGATGGTTGGTGCAGAAATGAAAAACCATGTGGTTGTGACTAAACCGGAGTGGAGGTGGAGGACCATGTTGAAAGGTCACCACCAAGACACCTGGTTCCAGGGGAGGGGTAAGTGGGTGGGGGATAAGGGGAGAGGATGGCTTGTGGGGGTCTGATAAATACCTGGTGCTTGAAGGGGGGGAGGGAAACCAGTCCAGTATACCAACGTGAAAGCCAAAGTTCAAGAGAGCTCAGAGCAACCCAGACCCCACCAGGGCAGCTGCCTATCAAAAGTGCGCCGCCACAGACCAACCCCCAACATCACAAACACGAGCATGGCAGGAGGGGGGGGCGCTGAAACCTAGACGGTGATTTGCCCGGCAGTCGGCGCCATCACAGCCCCACCCAGGTGCTCGTGGAGATGGAAAATGACCCGTCGGCGAGACAGTGTCACAAGGACGCCGCATGTCCAGCGCGCAGGTGTGACGTTGATGCGCAGTGGCAGCGTGTCCGCCCCCCCCCCCCCCCAAACAGACGCAGCTCCCAAACTGAATGATTCCGGGCAACACCACAGTTGAACAAGCATATTGCCAATGCACAATAATGTGATAATAACTAGTAAATATGTAGAATTCGATCACCAAAGTACAATGGGATTAAAGATAATACTGTCCAGAGAAGTCTGGCCATAAGTGGTCTTCGTGGAAGAAATGCGGTCAAAAAGCATCTGATGCGGAAACAAGGCTAAGCGACTCAACTATGCAGAACAACATAGGACGGGGGGGGGGGGGTTGTTGCAGAAAAATGGCAGCGGGGGCTCTGGCAATTTGATATATTTGGCTGTAGCAGGAGGCAGTTTGTTGGGGGAAGGGCTGGAGAGCGGTACAATAATGAGTGTTTGCAGCCAACTGTGAAGCATGGTGGAGGTTCCTTGCAAGTTTGGGGCTGCAATTCTCCAAATGGAGTTGGAGATTTGGTCAGGATCAATGGTGTCCTCAATGCTGAGAAATACAGGCAGATACTTCTCTATCATG
Organism: Lithobates septentrionalis; assembly: GCA_037952835.1. Classification (NCBI taxonomy): domain Eukaryota; kingdom Metazoa; phylum Chordata; class Amphibia; order Anura; family Ranidae; genus Lithobates; species Lithobates septentrionalis. The sequence continues at coordinate 79,503 of JBBDGP010003952.1, read as the reverse complement.
CCATACTAACAGGGAGGCGGGTGATTGGCCCCAAATTTATTCTGCAGCAGAACAACCACCCCAAACATACAGCCAATTCCATTAAGAACTATCTTCAGTGTAAAGAAGAAGAACTCGCTCATTCATGTCTTTATGGACCTTGCTTTGTGCACTGGTCACAATCATTTGGTGGAGGGGGGATTATGGTGTGGGGGTTGTTTTTCAGGGGTTGGGTTTGGCCCCTTAGTTCCAGTGAAGGGAACACTTAAGGTGTCAGCATACCAAGACATTTTGGACAATTTCATGCTCCCAACTTTGTGGGAACAGTTTGGGGACGGCCCCTTCCTTTTCCAACATGACTGCACACCAGTGCACAAAGCAAGGTCCATAAAGACATGGAAGAGCGAGTTTGGGGTGGAGGAACTTGACTGGCCTACAGAGTCCTGACCTCAACCCAACAGAACACCTTTGGGATGAATTAGAGCGGAGACTGCGAGCCAGGCCTTCTCGTCCAACATCAGTGCCTGACCTCACAAATGCGCTTCTGGAAGACTGGTCAAACTTTCCCATAGACACCCTCCTAAACCTTGTGGACGGCCTTCCCAGAAGAGTTGAAGCTGTTATAGCTGCAAAGGGTGGGGCCAACTCAATATTGAACCCTATGGACTAAGACTGGGATGTCATTAAAGTTCATGTGCGTGTAAAGGCAGGCGTCCCAATACTTTTGGTAATATAGTGTATGTGTAATAATAGTGTATAAAAATTTCTCTCATATTCTACACTGAAACAGCTTTTGGATATCAAATGTAACAAGATCAATTGGATTACATATGATGGTGAACAGTACACTGCATGTGATTATGTTCTAATGTGGTGGATATAGAAACAATAATTCATATCTGTCATCCTGAGTCTAAATATTCACAAAAATCTTTTTTTTTGTTATCAGATAATCATTTTATTGTTACACATTATTCATTCTTATACAATATTTTTATGTATTGAGATTTTATTGCAACAAACTGTGTTACTCATTCTTTCATCCATGTATTCCAAGACTCAAATAGTGATGATTATTATCAATTATTTTATGTTATTAATTATTATAATACAGGATTTATATAGCGCCAACAGTTTGCGCAGTGCTTTACAAAATAGAGGCAGACATTACAGCTACAATACAATTTGGTACAGGAGGAATCAGTGAGCCCTGCTTGTTAGAGCTTACAATCAAAGAAGGAGGGTCAAGTGATACAAAAGGTAATAATTGTGGGGGATGGGCTGATGGTGAAAAGCATGGTGTATTAGTTAGAAGCGGGATAGGCTTCTTTAACCACTTGCCTACCGGGCACTCTCACCCCCTTCCTGCCCAGGCCAATTTTCAGCTTTCAGCGCTGTCACACTTTCAATGACAATTGCGCGGTCATGCTACACTGTAACCATGTGAAATTTTTATAATTTTCTCCAGTCTCCAAGGTTTTCTTTTTCAAATAATTTTGTAAATAAGTAATTTTTCTCCTTCACTGATGTGAGCTGATGAGGTGGCACTTATGGGCACTGATTAGGTGGCACTGATGAGGAGGCACTAGTATGCCGCACTTATGGGCACTGATTAGGTGGCACTGATGAGGAGGCACTAGTATGCCGCACTTATGGGCACTGATAGGTGGCACTGATGGGTGGCACTGCTGGGCACTAATAGGTGGCACTGGTGGGCACTAATAGGTGGCACTGATGGTGACTGATAGGCAGTACTGGTGGGCACTGATAGGCGGCACAGATAGGCGGCACTGATGGGCACTAATGGGGCGGCACTTATGGGCATTGATGGGTGGCACTGGTGGGCATTGATGGGCAGCAATGATGGGCATTGAAGGGCAGCATTGATGGGCAGCACTGATAGGCGGCACTGATAGCCAGCACTGACTGGCATCACTAATGGGCACTGATTGGTGGCACTGGTGGGCACTGATTGTGCTGTATGGTAATCAGGGCACTGATGCTCAGGGCCCTGATTACAGGTCTGGATGTCCCCTGCGAGGAGATGCCGCTGATCGGAATTCCTCGCCGCACACTCTGTCAGTGTGAAGCCATGAGAGCCGATTGCCGGCATCTCCGTGTTTACATGTGACCGGCTGTGATTGGACACAGCCAATCACATGGTTAAAGCGCCGCAGCCACAGCTCTTTACAGAGATTGGGGTTGCGCCGTGTCCTAGCAACACGGAGTGGCTGTGATCGCCGCGCTGTATGCCCCCCGCAGGCACGCAGGAGCGGCCGTTCGCGTGCGCCGTCATGTGACGTCCACCCAGAACGAGAGCTGCACCGCCCCTCCGTCATTTGACAGTGGGCGGGCGGCAAGCGGTTAAAGAGAAGGGTTTCTCTTATTCTTTAATGTTATTCTTTGTCTATACTATATTATATTATATGTCTGTATCAGCCTCCTATGTAGGTGCTAGGAATTAGATAAATTAGAATTAGTTGTGGTTTTGATAGGTAAGTTTAGTTGCCACACTGTAGCCATTGTGGTAGTATTGGTTTAGTAGATAAAATCATATACGTACATATACCGTGTTTCCCGGAAAGTAAGACATCCTCCGAAAATAAGACCTACTTCCAGTTTTGCCTCTCGTTGTAATATAAGGCATCCCCCCGATAATAAGACCTCCCCGATAATAAGGCATCCCCTGATAATAAGGCATCCCCCGAACATAAGGCATCCACATGATAATAAGGCGTCTGACTCTGGACTCTGTGCAGCTCACTGATTGGCCGCAGCTGTTCAGGCAATGCGAGGTCTCTTTAAATCAGTGAGCTGCGGCGGGCTCTCTGGATGACGAGTCATGTCCCTGACGTTGCGCAGGGGTACGTCGCCCGTCAGAGAGCCCGCGCCGCCGCTGCCAGACACAGGAGTCGGGCACATTGTGTGGAATCTCGCCGCCACAGGGGTGACTGAGGTGAGGGGGGGATGTCTGGTGAAGGTGGGAGGGGGAGAGACTAAACTGTCCACTGGCACAGGGGTGGGGGGAGGGGGACTTAAATTGACTTAAAATGACACATGGTGGACTTGAGGGGGGGGGGGAATCAATTCGGCACATGGATCAGAAGGGGGGGAATCAAAATGGCACAGGAGGTACTAAAATGGTAATTCCCCCCCCCCCCCTCTGATCCTCCTGTGCCATTTTTATTGATTCCCCCCTCTGATCCCCCCTGTGTCATTTTAAGTGATCCCCTCATTTCAATCCCCCCCTCTGAACCAGTGTGTCACTTTAGGGGGTGACTGCTTTTCTGCTGAAGGGTCGAAAGTGCAAGAAATACTGGTAAACAGTGCTGGTATTCTTCTTCATTGAAAAATAAGACATCCCCTGAAAATAAGACCTAGCGCATCTTTGGGAGCAAAAATTAATATAAGACACTGTCTTATTTTCGGGGAAACAGGGTATGTACTCAGTGAAGCTGCAATCTACTAGCAAGGTCTGCTCAGTGTTCAGCTGCTGCCAGTCTGTTCTATAACTTCCTCTGTATCCACTATCCAGGAAGCTTGAGAAGTTTCTGGATGATAGGTGTGGAGCTATGCTACCCCCTATTGGTGGCACTGATGTTTTTATCAGAAAAAAAAAGGATCTTGATGCGGTTCACCTGAAGAGAACCCAGCTGTCCACCACAAAAGCCCTGTGGACTCATATACCTATGAGACGGGGCCACACAACAAGCGTTCCAACCACTTAGCTATTGTACATGGTGGCTGAATGGTTAGCACTGGGGATTAGGGATGAGGGAAGTTTCCTGGGTTTGGTTTGCAACCAGTTTCATGAATCGAGACAACGAACATTTCATGAATCGTGCTTGAAGTTTGTAAACTTTGTGGTTGACCCCATTGGGGTCTATAAAGACGCAGTAGCGTCGCTATGGGGGTGTGGACCGCACCCGGGTAACACCCACCAGAGGGGTGACACCATCAAGTAAAGAGTGGTATCCGACCCCAATGGTGTCACCCACCCCCCACCCCCCCCCCCATCCGTGACAGCACACAGATCGGCGCGCCGGCACTGGCTGCATCATTTACAGGGGCCGGTTTGGGGTCACCGCCCCCCTCCGCACTCTCCTGTCATTGGCCAGGTTTCTCCCAACGTTAGCCTCCATCCCTTCACTCCACCTTCCCGGCCCAGCTACTGACGTGTGGCCCCCTCCCCTGTATTGTGTGTCGGAGGGATGAGGCGGCTGGAGGGGGGAGACTCCAGGTCTGGAGGGAAGCGGTACACCATCCGCAGGGCTGTTGCAAGGATTTTTGACACACTAGGCAAAACCTAATTTTGCAGCCCCCCCTTTGGCTCCGCCTCCTTTGCCCTGCCCTTGCCCCACCTTTTTAATGAGGCTCTTATCAAATGCAGCCCACCAGCACCCATCAATGCTGCCTCACCAGTGCCAGTCAAATGTAGCCTACCAGCGCCCATCAAGTGAATGTTTGCTTGCGTCCATTATTTCGGGAGTCGGGACACAGACATAGTCCTCCGCCGCTGCTGCGCTTCTGACACTATGTGCGAACGGAGCGGCGGCTGCCTGCTGATGCTGAGACTTAGTTGCTTGCTACAGAGAGAAGACAGTAGGAACACCAGTGGCCGGGCGCCCTAGGCAGCAGTGCGCCCTAGGCGGCTGCCTAGTTTGCCTAGTGATAGCACCGGCCCTGATCGTCCGCCCAACTCAGCCACTTGGACTGGACACAGCAAGCCGCTTTCCGGGACCTCGTCCTGTCCTGTGAGTACCGATCCTCCCCCTCCCCCCCAACTGGTACTACGCCCCATATTACCCAAAGAGCACTGTCTGGGACTGACAGACAGAGCATGATACCTGATTACTTACCAAGAGTATACCAGAGTACTTACCAATAAGTCACCGGGAGTATACCAGAGTACTTACCAATAAGTCACCGAGAGTATACCAGAGTACTTACCAATAAGTCACCGAGAGTATACCAGAGTACTTACCAATAAGTCACCGGGACTATACTAGAGTACTTATTTTGGAGTACTTAACAGATAGGACTATACTGGAGTACTTACTAATCAGTGATTGGGACTATGCTAGAATACTCACCCATCAGGTACTAGGACTATATGTCAAAAATCAAAGAAAAATGGGAATCCCACCTAGTTCCTGTGTGTAGTACTCACCCTGTATATATAAGGGGGGGGGGGGGGGTGTAATCAAAATATATGATAAACAAAAATACAAAACAACAAAACAGAGGATTCTACACACCCTACACATCCTCCGTTTGGTTGTTTTGTATTTTTGTTTAGGTACTAGGACTATACTGGAGACCACACCAGGTGACACCAACCCTAGTGACACCACTGTGGTGGCGGGGGATCTTGTGGTTGAATTTCAGCCATTTGTAGGGCTAATAAGCAAGATATTATCAACCAAAAGGCATAAGAAGCCATGGGGGTGGGGGATGTGTACCAATCTCATGAACACATGGCAGCAAATAACCTGAACCTCATTCCTCTTAGGGATGAGCAAAGTTTAAAGCTTGAAATATCTGGGGGGGTTTTCTACACGGCTTTGAAAAATGTTTGCAACAAAAAATGATGATGAAACAGTTTAGGTTTTTTTGTGCTGAGTAGATAGAAATGTCTGCAATGCTCGGTGTGGATATTAGACGGCAGGCTCCTACTGTGCTGTACAGTGATGTGTATTACAGTGACATGAACAGGAAATAAATACGAATATATATATATTTATATTGTGGAGAAGGACCTGTCCTCTGCTGGTCTTTATGTGTAATGTGGTAATTGTCAGGTAAGTTGATGGCCATATACACCAATCAGCCATAATATTCTGACCACTGACAGGTAAAGTGAATAACATTGATTATCTTGTTACAATGGCATCTGAAAGTGGGTGGGATATATTAGGCAGCAAGTGAACATGTTGCCCCTGAAGTTGATGTAAGCAGGAAAAAATGGGAAAGTTGATAAAAGCAACTTGCCCCTGAAGTTGATGAAAGCAGGAAAAAATGGGAAAGCGTAAAAATCTGAGTGACTTTAAAAAGGACCAAATTGTAATGTCTAGGCACCTGGGTCAGAGCAACTCTAAAACTGCAGCTCTTGAGGGATGTTCCTGGTCTATGGTGGTCAGGACAGACCAAAAGTGGGCCAAGGAAGGAAACGGTAGAACCGGTGATCACGAGCGGCCAAGACTCGTTGTTGCATATGGGGAGCGAAGGCCCATTGATGGAGGTTAAGGTTCATTGATGGAGCTAGGGAGGGAAGGTATATTGATGGAGGTGGGGGAGGGAAGGCTCATTGATGGAGGTGGGGAGGGAAGGCTCATTGATGGAGGTGGGGGAGGGATGGCTCATTGATGGAGGTGGGGAGGGAAGGCTCATTGATGGAGGTGGGGGAGGGATGGCTCATTGATGTAGGATGGGCAAGGAAGGCTCATTTATGGATGTGGGGGGGGGCTCATTGATGGAGGTGGGGAGGGAAGGCTCATTGATGGAGATGGGGAGGGAAGGCTCATTTATGGAGGTGGGCAGGGAAGTCTCCTTGGTGGAGGTGGGGAGGGAAAGTTCATTGATGGAGGTGGGGAGGGAAGGCTCATTGATGGAGGTGGGGGAGGGATGGCTCATTGATGTAGGATGGGCAAGGAAGGCTCATTTATGGATGTGGGGAGGGGAGGCTCATTGATGGAGATGGGGAGGGAAGGCTCATTGATAGATGTGGGGAGGGAAGGCTCATTGATGGAGATGGGGAGGGAAGGCTCATTGATAGAGATGGGGAGGGAAGGCTCATTGATGGAGGTGGGGAGGGAAGGCTCATTGATGTAGGTGAGGGGGGGGAGGTTCATTGATGGAGGTGAGGATGGGAAGGTTCATTGATAGTGATGAGCCGAAAGTACCTGACCCTACCTGTGAAGTGTCGTATCTGTACAATGTATATAACCTACTACAGCAACACTGACTTTTACAAAGAAAAAAAAAGGGCTGCTTAAATTGTCAGTAAATGACAATGCCCAGCCTTCTCATTCTGCTTTGGCCGGGGATTACCCTAATTTATACCGGACCCTTATCCTAGATAAGGGATCGTCAATGGGGAACCCACACAAAAAGAAAAATGTATGAGGTTCCCCCTAAAAATACATACCAGACCTTTATCCTTAATGAGGGTCTGCTATAGATGTTAAGAGGGAGGTTCCCCCAAAAATCTATACCATCTCATTATCTGAGAATGCAGCCTGGCAGGTAAAGAAAGGGGTGGGATGAAAATGTAGCCCCCTCCTCAACCATGCCAGGCTGCAAACCCTCTACATGTGGGTGGGGGTACCCTGCCAGGGAGGAAGCCCCTAGCAAAGCATCTTGTCCACATACTTTTGAGGACAAGGGGCCTCTTCCACAGAACCTTGGCCCAGTTGTTGTGGGGGCCTCCAGACAGGAGGTGCTTTTTTGGCAGGGTGGGTTTATTTGGTCAGTGATGTCATACTCTCCTTGCCCCCCCAGTAAATGAATCTGGCCAGGTAAGGTCCCTGGTTACTAAGGACACGATGGGTGTCTTCACCCGCCGATACCCTACAACCATTGACAGGAAGGAAACCATCATATATGGTAGTGGTACAGCTACTGCTGCTATATGTGATGTTAGGCTCCCACCAAACGTGCACAAAGTCCATCGTTCGGACCAGGGGTCTTCAAACTACGGCCCTCCAGTTGTTCAGGAACTACAATTCCCATCATGCCTAGCCATGTCTGTGAATGTCAGAGCTTTACAATGCCTCATGGGACGTGTAGTTCTGCAACAGCTGGAGGGCCGTAGTTTGAGGATCCCTGGTTTGGACAAACGCCTGAACAGCCAAAGTTCGGTCTGAACCTTGAGCTCATCCCCAATCAGTACCAGGAGTCCTCCACACACCTAATTAATGTCCCCTCCATTGAACACCTTCATGGTCTGTTTTACATTATTGAACGCTCACCATTGTTTCTTCAGTGGAGATGTTTTTTTTTTTTTATTCATCTTTCTAAAAAAAAAACGTCACTTAAAAAAAGTTTGGAGAATTGTATCCGTCAGAGAAAGTTGGTGACGTTGCCGTGTATTTTTCTTGTCGATAAAGGTACTGCTTGTCTGCACTAAGTGCTATAGATTGGAGGAAGGATCGCCTCTAAAACCGCAGGCGTATAAAACAGGAGGATAGAAACACAATCTCAAAGACAACATGGGCTGTTAGACTAATGGCCACGGACAATGAGCTCACACAGCAAGACAGCCGACATTCCGAAAGATGTGCAACTGATACCGCCACTTCTCCGACCGTATATCCTCCCATCTGTAACCAGCACTGTACGCTCCCAGCAAAAGCAATTTACATCAGACTGTGACAACAAAAAGTGGACTTGTCTCCAATGTGCCGGGAATAAAAATATCAACCGGGCCAAAATAAAGATGACGGTGTGCCGGAGAGATAAGATGGTCCTCACTGGTAACCGGTTCAATGCCTTAATGTGCTCTGTGACCTGTATTACCCTACTCTGAGGTATTCCCCTCTCCTGGAGTATTATCTTCTCGGGGTATTCCCTTCCCATGGGGTATTCCCCTCTCCTGGAGTATTATCTTCTCAGGGGAATACCCTTCCCATGGGGTATTCCCCTCTCCTGGGGTATTATCTTCTCGGGGTATTCACTTCCCATGGGGTATTCCCCTCTCCTGGGGTATTATCTTCTCCGGGTATTCCCTTCTCATGGGGTATTCCCCTCTCCTGGGGTATTATCTTCTTGGGGTATTCACTTCCCATGGGGTATTCCCCTCTCCTGGGGTATTATCTTCTCGGGGTATTCACTTCCCATGGGGTATTCCCCTCTCCTGGAGTATTATCTTCTCGGGGTATTCACTTCCCATGGGGTAGTCCCCTCTCCTGGAGTATTATCTTCTCGGGGTATACCCTTCCCATGGGGTATTCCCCTCTCCTGGGGTATTATCTTCTTGGGGTATTCCCTTCCCATGGGGTATTCCCCTCTCCTGGGGTATTATCTTCTTGGGGTATTCCCTTCCCATGGGGTATTCCCCTCTCCTGGGGTATTATCTTCTCGGGGTATTCCCTTCCCCTGGGGTATTCCCCTCTCCTGGCGTATTATCTTCTCAGGGTATTCCCTTCCCATGGGGTATTCCCCTCTCCTGGAGTATTATCTTCTCAGGGTATTCCCTTCCCCTGGGGTATACCCCTCTCCTGGGGTATTATCTTCTCTGGGTATACCCTTCCCATGGGGTATTCCCCTCTCCTGGGGTATTATCTTCTTGGGGTATTCCCTTCCCATGGGGTATTCCCCTCTCCTGGAGTATTATCTTCTCGGGGTATTCCCTTCCCATGGGGTAGTCCCCTCTCCTGGGGTATTATCTTCTCGGGGTATTCCCTTCCCATGGGGTATTCCCCTCTCCTGGGGTATTATCTTCTCGGGGTATTCCCTTCCCATGGGGTATTCCCCTCTCCTGGGGTATTATCTTCTCGGGGTATTCCCTTCCCATGGGGTATTCCCCTCTCCTGGGGTATTATCTTCTTGGGGTATTCCCTTCCCATGGGGTATTCCCCTCTCCTGGGGTATTATCTTCTTGGGGTATTCCCTTCCCATGGGGTATTCCCCTCTCCTGGGGTATTATCTTCTCAGGGTATTCCCTTCCCCTGGGGTATACCCCTCTCCTGGGGTATTATCTTCTCGGGGTATACCCTTCCTATGGGGTATTACCCTCTCCTGGGGTATTATCTTCTCAGGGTATTCACTTCCCATGGGGTATTCCCCTCTCCTGGGGTATTATCTTCTCAGGGTATTCCCTTCTCCTGGTGAACTCCCCTCTCCTGGGGTATTACTTTCCACCAAGATAATCTCTTCTCCGTCGGTATTACCCTTCCCTGGGCTATTCTTGTTGTGTGGGAAAAACCTCACCAAACCAGTCTAGATTATTAATGGGAAGAACGGAACGCTTTGGATATTGCTGATGGGGATAAATGTGTTAAGTGGCAGCTGGTGGGGTGTTTTTTAGGGTGGGGCGGCAAACAACCCCCCCCCCCCCCCCCGGGCCACCAGTGGAGCGGCAGTAGCACAACTGCCCCTACCCCCCCTGCAACGCGGCACTAACACCCCCTGCAAACCCCCCCCACATTGCAGCACTAACACCCCCCCGCAAACCCCCCCCACCACCCCCCGCTTTGCGGCACTAACACCCTCAGCAAACTCCACCCACCCCCCGCGGCGTGGCACTAACACCCCCAGCAAACCCCACCCCCCGTGGCATGACACTAACACCACCAGCAAACCCCATCCCCCCCCCCCCCCCCCGTGGCGCGACACTAACACCCCCAGCAAACCCCCCCTCCCACACGATGTCTGAGCAGTCCTTACCCTGGATGTGGCCATTTTCCAGCTCTGTCCTTAAGCGTGGCGAGCTCGGGGGGGAAAGCTGTTCCGGTGTCCTCTCCTGGACAGCTTCCTCTCTGCCCCTCCTGGTGCTAGGGGCCCAAAAGGATCACCTGACGTTTTGGCCAATCAAGAAACGGGTTTCATACCTGCTTCCTTATTGGCCGGGAGGAGGATCAGTGTTGCAACAGCAAATATTCATTCGCTGTTGTAATACACCAGGGTGGGAATCGGAGCGGATCCTCTGCGTCCCGAGCCCACCCTGTTTTGAAGCCTATTAGAGCCTCTGTGCTTCAAAAAAAAAAAAAACAACCCCGGCCGCTGTAATTCATGTGCCCTGAAAGGGGTCGGACGCATTGAATAGGGGGTGTGGTCACAGGGGCCATTGACAGATTGATGCTGTGCATTAATCTATCCATTGGATATAGGGGGGTGGCCTGAAGAGAGGGGGCGGCGCCCGGGGGCCCCTAATGGACGGGCCGCCACTGATAGGAATAAAAGTGATCAAAAAATTAAAGGGACGGTGTAAAAATAAAAAATAATAAAAAAAAATAATTTTTTTTTTAAAGCGCCCCATCCCTCCATGCTCGCGTGCAGAAGCGAACATACATGTAAGTTCCGCGCATATGTAACGGTGTTCGCACCACACATGTGAGGCATCGCCGCGATCGTTATAGTGAGAACAATAATTCTAGCACCAGATCTACTCTGTAACTCTAAACTGGTCACCTGTAAAAATATTTAAATCGTGCTCCTTTAATCACATTGTACTGCAGGGGAGCGGCCGCTCTAGGCGAAGCAACGTACCCGTACATCGCTGCCACCTTTCGGGTTTATGGCGTGCACATGTGCGCCCCCTGTCGCCCCCCTGCTGTGACTGCGCACAGTGGGAGCCTGTCAGCAAGTTCTGGCCAATGTTCGGGACATTCTGATTGGCTGTGTCCAATCACAGCCTGGAGCTCTATGTGGACATTTAACACAGAACTCTGTACAGAGGGAAACAATCTCTATGTTTCTCATCCCTGCAAAGATGCAGGGATGAGAAACATAGAGATCCACTAGTAAAAGCAGCACACATTTTACGTAGTTAGACACATATTTAACCCCTTGATCACCCCTAGACGTTAACCCCCTTCCCAGCCAGTGTCATTAGTACAGTGACAGTGTACAGTATTAGCACTAATCACTGTATTAGTGTCACTGGTGATGTCAGCGGCAGTTAGTCAGTCCCCCCCCCCTTAGTGTCAGTTAGTGTCAGATTGCCCGCTGCACTATGACAGTCCCCATAGGTGTGCGCAGACTATTGCATTAGGGTGTGCACCCCAAAGCTCAAACACGTGTGTGCGTATGTATGTATGTATGTATGTATGTATGCGTAATAGATACACTCACACTCTTATATATAAATGGAAAAAACATTTTAAAATGAGTTACATGGACGGTGTTAGAAGGGCAGAGGTTGGTGTCTGTAGTTTTTTATTTTTATTATTTTATTTTTTGTATTATTTTTTACAATTTTTTTTTTTTTAGTAGCCCCATTGGGGGGCTTTGGTGAAATATCAGCAGGGGGAATATGTGCCGTGTGGGGTGATTAGGGTGTGCCCAGGCACACAGGGCACACGCCCCCTACGCACGCCTATGACAGTCCCATTATAAGCCGCTGATCACTGCCATTAGTAATATAAATAAATAAAAATTCTAGTATATATACCACAGTTTGTAGATGCTATAACTTTCATGCAGCAGAATCCATTTAGCCAAAATGTATTAAAACATTTGATTTTTTTAAATTTATTTTTATTGGATATTTTTTATACCAGAAAGTAAAAAAATATTTTTTTTCAACATTTTTGGGCTTTTTTATATCGCAATAAAAAAATGCAGTGGTGATCAAATACCTCCAAAAAATTATAGATAAAATGAAATAAAACATGGACGGTGACAGTAGGGCAGAGGTTGGTGTCTGTAGTTTTTTATTTTTATTATTTTATTTTTGTATTATTTTTTACAAATTTTTTTAGTAGCCCCATTGGGGGGGGGCTTTGGTGAAATATCAGCAGGGGGAATCTGTGCTGAGCGGGGTGAGTAGGGTGTGCTCAGGCACACGGGGCACACGCCCCCTACGCACTCCTATGACAGTCCCATTATAAGCCGCTGATCACTGTCATTAGTAATATAAATTAATACAAATTCTAGTATATATACCACAGTTTGTAGATGCTATAACTTTCATGCAGCAGAATCCATTTGGCCAAAATTTATTAAAACATTTGATTTTTTTCATTCATTTTTATTAGATATATTTTATAGCAGAAAGTAAAAAATATTGTTTTTTTTTTCAACACGTTTCGGCTTTTTTTAAATTTATATTGCAATAAAAAAATGCAGTGATGATCAAATACCTCCAAAAAATATAGATAAAATTAATTTTTTATTTATTTTTATTGGATATGTTTTATAGCAAAAAGTATTTTTTTTTTATTAATTTTTTTTTTTATATGTAAATTTTTGGGCTTTTTTAATTTATATCGCAATAAAACGAATGCAGTGGTGATCAAATACCTCCAAAAAATTATTAATAAAATGAAATAAATGTAATTTATTTCATTTTACATTTTACATATTAATTTGGGTACATAGTTGCATGGCCACGCAGTTTACCAGTAAAAGTAGCGCGGTGCTGAATAGCAAAAAATGGCCTGGTCAGGCAGGGGGGGGGGGGGGTTAAAATCTCCTGGAGCGGAAGTGGTTAAACATAACAAAGTTAGGACCCACAACTGGTTCAGGTAGATCTTAGCTCAATAAATAAAGAACGCCATTTGTTTCCTAAGTCTGATGTATTTGGCGGTAATAGACGTTCTCGGATGCGGCCTCACACTCCCTTTATGCGGGTTTTATGTTTCCTGATAACAGTTGTATCTTCAGCTGGAAAAACAAGCAATCGTTTCAATAAAAATTCATGACTGATCACCAAAGGGAAGAGAGGAATCTCCCGCCTGCACCTTCTTCTCTGTGGCGGAATGTATCATTTATCTCTCCTGTCACTTCCTCATTTTACTTGGACGGGATTTAAGAACAAAGTGACAAACACATCAGTGACAGTCGCCTGAAAGGTGGAGGAGATAAAGGCGGCTGTTAGATGTCAACGTCTGATCCGTCTCTGTCAGGGAATGTTTCCAGATGAGAGGAACCGCCACAAAGACGGGAGAACCGCCACAAAGACGAGAGAACCGCCACAAAGACGGGAGAACCGCCACAAAGACGAGAGAACCGCCACAAAGACGAGAGAACTGCCACAAAGACGGGAGAACCGCCACAAAGACGAGAGAACCGCCACAAAGACGAGAGAACCGCCACAAAGACGAGAGAACCGCCACAAAGACGGGAGAACCGCCACAAAGACGGGAGAACCGCCACAAAGACGGGAGAACCGCCACAAAGACGAGAGAACCGCCACAAAGACGGGAGAACCGCCACAAAGACGGGAGAACCGCCACAAAGACGAGAGAACCGCCACAAAGACGAGAGAACCGCCACAAAGACGGGAGAACCGCCACAAAGACGGGAGAACCGCCACAAAGACGGGAGAACCGCCACAAAGATGAGAGAACCGCCACAAAGACGGGAGAACCGCCACAAAGACGGGAGAACCGCCACAAAGACGGGAGAACCGCCACAAAGACGGGAGAACCGCCACAAAGACAAGAGAACCGCCACAAAGACGAGAGAACCGCCACAAAGACGAGAGAACCGCCACAAAGACGAGAGAACCACCACAAAGACGAGAGATATCCGAAGCGGAGCGAAGACGGCCATACATGAATTGGTTCCAGGTCCTGAGGAACCGACTGAGAATCACACCATGGGTGGCTCTGTCAGCCCAACATCCCAGAAGTGAAAAATCAGAGGAACCCATCATTGGTGTCAGAGGGAGGAATAGTGCCCCATCATTGGTGTCAGTGGGAGGAATAGTGCCCCATCATTGGTGTCAGTGGGAGGAATAGTGCCCCATCATTGGTGTCAGTGGGAGGAATAGTGCCCCATCATTGGTGTCAGTGGGAGGAATAGTGCCCCATCATTGGTGACAGTGGGAGGAATAGTGCCCCATCATTGGTGTCAGTGGGGGGGAATAGTGCCCCACCCATCATTGGAGCACAGGTGTGTCAGGAGAAAGGTCTCTCTGAAGCTGCTCCAGGTGATCGGTGTGAGAGGGGAGTGGTGGTGAAATCTCTCCCAGCTCTCCTGGCCCCTTTCTGGGGAAGCCATGGAGGCCAGCGGGGCCTCTCCTGCTGGAAGCTCTCAGCCATCTCCTGGGCCATCAGGTAACATGCCTGCCCCTGTACAAACCATGGCTGGGGATCTCTCTACCCCTGGTGAAGATGAAGGTTCCGAAGCCATTCGGGAGCGAGTGGTGGCCGGGATTAAGGTCCTAAATAGGGAGAGGGATAAGCTTTACAAGCTATTAGCGGAGCTGAAGCGTCTGCGAAGGCAGCGTGAGGGCTTACACAGCCAGAAGCGTGGATCCATGGATCCGGAGATCCAATTGGCCAAAGTCCGTGTGGACCATCAGGAGACCATTGTGGCCATGATGGAAGGCAGAGATGGGCCCTTCAAGGAGAAGTTTGGAAATGACAGGAGGTTTGGAAGGATGACAAAGATGGAGGTGGAGGAGGAGACCCCCAGTTCTGACCCCCTGCCCCCTCAGGGAGAGGTAAGCAGCCCCATGCCTTCCCAGGACTCAGGAGGCATGCTCAGGGCCATCCAGGTAATGGAGTCACCTATGCGGGGAGATCGGTTAATGTTTAATGAGGAGGACATTACAGATGATGTACCTGATAAGGTAAAACCTGCCAAGTCCCATGTTGTGGATAAAACTGTTTTTGTGCCTTTCAACACCGACAATGTGCCTAATGACAATCAGGCTGCTGATCCTATGTGCAGCAATGTTGTGCCTGCTGATGCTGCAATGCAGCAAGAGTTACTTTTAAAAAATGTCATTTCTGTAGAAGAACCACAGGTGTCAGCAGAGCCCATTAACACTTCTTTAGCTGAGTCCAAAGCTGTTTGCCCCACTGCTAATGAAGACTCTACAGCGCAGCATCAGGAGACAGCTGGTATTGCAGCAGAAACTGTGACCATTCCTGATGGGAAATTGAATATTTCTGTGACTGATAACAATCACCCCAGTATCAGTGTGATGGACAATCGTCCTGCTACCGATTCTGCCAATTCAGTTCAGACAGTTGATAATGATGTACAGACTAATGTGACTTCAGTGTGGGGCCTTGGCCCTGATAAGCCTACATTTGCTCAGGTGGTACGCTCTGCTCCTGGTAGCTCCGCTCCCAAGCGGGGTTTTCCCCTACAGGCTACCACCTTGAGCACCCCAGGATCTGGTCTTGGGTCTCTGGCTTCTGCTGGGGGTCCGAGACGAAATGTAGTTATTCTGAAATGGGAAGGTGGTGCAATCCCTCCAGCACGGCGTGCAGTGGTGGATTTGATTTTAGAGATGGGTTTTGGGGCAAATGATCTGTATGCCTTTATACATGTAGCTGGGACACGGGATTATACAGTTAGCTTCACCAGGCCAGAGGGTCTTGACCTGTTCTGGGAGCGATATGAGGCTCGGTGCAGGTCAAGACCTGAATGGGAAGGTCTGGTCCCAGTTGCGGTTTCTCAGAGGTCAACAGTAAAAAAAATCACAATTATTCTCACTAATGAGAGCGTCCCTGCTCGGGATCTAGAGGTCTGGTTAAGGAACTATGGGGAGGTTTTGACTAAGCCCAGCAAAATCCTTGATGAGCTTAACATCTGGACTGGGGGTTGGTCAGTAACAGTCAGGTTGGCCAGGGATGGGAATGTTGTCCGTCACCTGCCCTCCTCAGCTTTTATAGGGAGGGATAGGATGACTATTTTCTACCCTGGTCAGCCGAAGCTGTGTCACCGCTGTGGAGAAAAGGGGCATTTGAGTTCCTCCTGTTCAGCCTTGATATGTTCAGTGTGTCGGGGTCAGGGTCATATGGCCAAGGACTGCACCGAGATGATCAGGTGCAACCTGTGCCTGCGCCTTGGCCACCCCTACAGCAGATGTCCTGAAGCCTGGCACAATATGGAGAAGGAGGTAATTGATGACATGTCAAGGCTGGACAGGATGGAGGGTGAGGCCCCTGGTGTACCATCCTCCTCTGCGGTGACTCACTCCCCTGGTCCTGCTCAGGATCCCTCCCCAGTTCCTGTGGCCACCCCTCCTGTGTCTGTAAGTATTCCTTCTGTATCTGTCTCTGTGTCCCCCCAGCTTACTGTATCCCCTCCTCTTGTGTCAGAACCTTCCAAGTCTGTGCCCCCCGAGTCAGTTCCCCCCCAGGAGTCTACCCCTCCTAAGTCTGATTCAAAGGGAGCACCCCCCCACCAGGAGTGGTAGTGGGTACTAAAAAGGTCGCTTCTTCCTCTCTAAAGGAGTCTTCTGTAAAGACTTCAAAGAAAAAAACAGGAGATGAGAGCATCTCTGAAGCGGACCTGCAGTACCTGGAGGAGAGAAGGAAGGTTGGAAAGCGGAAGAAGCAGGTGGTGAGGACGGAACAGGCTCCAGTGCCTGTCTCCAACCGTTATAGGTCCTCTAATTGGGATATTTCTTCATCTGGAGCTTCTTCGGAGCGAAGTTCCGATTCTGAGATGGAATTTGAGGCGGCCTCAAGAAAGAGAGAGGCTTCTGGTGATGAGCAGCAGAGGGGAGCTAAGAAGCAATCCACCCAATAACCCAAATGGCGGTTCCCCCTCCGTTAAAAGTGGTGACAATAAATGTCGCCAGCATTAAGTCAGTAAGAGCTCGTTCTATGGCCTTCTTTTTGTTCAGCCAATTAGACGCTGAAATTTTATTTTTGCAAGAGACTAGGCTCACCTCCTTGGCAGATATTCATATGGCCAAGAGAGAGTGGAGGTATGGTCCATCTTACTGGTCTCTTGCGGCCGAGCCTTACGGCGGTGTGGCGGTGTTGTTTAAAACCGGCATGGTAACTGTCCGGCGGGTTATTGAGGTGGAGATTGGGAGATGTATGGTCTTAGACGTCCTTGTGGGAGGGCAGGACCTGCGCCTAATTAATGTTTATGGGCCGCACACAAAGTGGGACAGGAAATGCCTTTTTACAAGGATCAAGCCATTTCTTTTTACATCCCGGCAAGTGGTCTTTGGAGGTGACTTTAATACAGTAACTAGGCCCAAGGACAGGAAGGACTTCGAGGACAGGCTGGGATATGATAGCGTCTTTTTAAATAGTATGGTTAGGGATGCTGGTCTTGTGGATGTGCACATTAAGCACCTCCCGGATGACACTGGGTTCACCTTTCATCGAGGTAATAGTCAGAGTAGAATAGATAGGTTTTTTTTTTAAGGAGACCTCTGCTTTCTCACCCCCAGTGGTGCAGGCAGTAGAGTTCTCTGATCACTGTATGCTATCTGTTGTCCTGAATGCTTCAGACGCCCCTCAGAGGGGCAAGGGCATCTGGAGATTGAATTCGACTCTACTCAAGGAAGAACATGTTAGACAATCCTTTGAGGAATTCTTTCAGGCACAGGTGACCATCCTGGACTTTTGTAGCAGCAAGGCTGAGTGGTGGGAGCTGACCAAAAAGAGGATCGCTGGATTCTTCAGGGGCCTAGCAAATAGAAAACAGTTTAATAAATACATGACCTACCAACGTTTACGGAGGAAGCTGGATATTCTTGTCTCGAGAGGAGGAGATCCTGGGGAAATCTCCGAAGTGAAACTCCTTCTCAGGAAGTGTCAATATGACCGGCATGCCTCTTTGGTTCTGGAGAGGGACTATAGGAAGTACCACTCGCCTGACCCTTACCAGAACTGCAAACAAGGTGTAGCAGTTAAAACGGTCGTTGGCCTTAAGGACAGTACAGGTTCCCTGACAAAGTCCAGGTCAGGGATACTGGAGGTCGTGAGGTCCTTTTATGCTGACCTTCTTGGGAGGAAAGAGCTTGACCGTGACAAGATGGAAAGCTTTTTGGACTCTACTCCAGGTCTAAATGATGAAGATGTCCCATTGATGAATTTGACAGAGGAGATCACAGTTGAAGAGGTGATGAGGGCAATTGAACAGCTTGCCATCAAAAAGTCACCTGGACCGGATGGCTTGACGGCTGAGTTTTACAAAGCTTTTAAGCCTATTCTGGCCCCACATTTGGTAGAGGTTTTTAACAGTTGCCTTGCTGAGGGGGTACTTCCCCCTTCCATGAGGCTCTCAGCTGTGATTCTTCTTTCAAAGGGTAAAGATCCTTCGATGATTGAGATTGAGACATCAGCCTTCTTAATGTCGATAGAAAGATACTGGCAAAGATATTTTTCTGGCGCCTATCGTCAGTAGCAGAGTCTTTTCTTTCTCGCCATCAGCACTGTTCGGTCCAGGGTAGGTGCACCTTCACAGCAGTTTTAGCTGTCCGGGAGGCCTTGGAGCGGTGCAGGGCTGCAGGCTGGGGAAAGTATTTGCTGACATTGGATCAGGCAAAGGCTTTTGATCGTGTTAACCATGAGTACCTGTGGTTGCTCCTTAGTAAGTACGGTCTGCCGGTGGTTTTGTCGATTGGTTAAAAGTCTTGTATAAGGGGGCAGAAAGCTTTCCTCTTGTTAATGGTTGGGTTGGGCAGTCCTTTGATGTTGGCTCTGGAGTGCGTCAAGGTTGTCCCCTGAGTCCCCTGCTCTATGTGTTTGCAATCGACCCCTTCATCAGGAGGCTAGAGAGCGGCATGTTGTGTGGGGTGCCAGTGGGGCTCCATGGTGAGCCGCCTTTGAGGGTTGTTGCCTATGCGGACGATGTGTCCGTGATTGTCACTGGGGCGGATGAAGCAGAGGAGGTGGTCTCTCTGACATCACGGTATTCTGAAGCATCAGGCTCCAAGATCAATCAGGAAAAGAGTGAAGTTTTCTGGATGGGAAAGGAAGGTGAGGGATTTGATCTCCCGGACACCTTTCCAGTGCCCCAAGAAAGAATTTGGATTCTAGGCATTGAATTTGGACCCGGCGATTATGGCCTCAAAAACTGGGAAGGCAGACTGGAAATTGCCAATACTAAGGTGGTCAGCTGGAAGAGATGGAAGTTATCTATGAGGGAAAGGGTTGATCTGATTAAGACTTACCTGATTCCGATCTTCTTGTATGTCAGCTTTGTCTGCATCTTGCCAGTGTCTCTCTATGCTAGGGTCAGTAGTGTGTTCTTCCAGATGTTGTGGGGGAACAGACTGAACCCCATCAAGAGGAATGTCACCTATCTATCCAGGAGGGAGGGTGGCTTAGGTATGGTCAACCCAGTTCTTTTCTTTTCACTGCTTTTTCTCAAGTTTAATATTGGTAATATGCTTGCAGTGGAACCTCCTGGATGGGCAGGCATATTTAGATCTTGGTTTAGGCCTTTTCTACGACTTTGGGAAGAAGGTGGCCAAGTGAAGAATCTCAGGGGTCATCGTGGTCAGCTACCAGCCTATGTCGCTCCGTGCCTGAAGTTACTACGGCAGTGGCGATTGTCGGCTGAAGATCTCAGATCGGTTCTGAGGAAAGTCCTTATGAGTCGAGTCTTGAGCGAAGTCTTTCATGACCCACTGGCCTTAAGGGATTGCCCAGGCCCAGTTTTGAGGGCAGGGTTAAGACTTATTAATTTGTACAGAGTACCCCCTAAATTCAGGGATCTGGCCTGGTTGTGCTTCCATGGGAGACTCTATGTTAGGGGCAATTTGAAATTCCGCAGTGGGGTGGATCGTAGCTGTCCTCGGGAGGAGTGTGCAGGTGAGGAGGAGACTATGGACCATTTTCTGCTTCATTGCCCTTTTAACATAGAGGTGTACAAACAGGTGGGACGGGCCCTCGGTGTCCCTTTCCTCTCCAGGCTGGGTTATGCTGAGTGGGTGTATGGAGCATTCAATACTGGTGGGGTTTTTTGTTTGGATACACTTTTTCTAGTTAGCATAGTAGTCCGTTATTTCACTTGGAACGCACGGTGTCAGGTCAGCATTCGGCATAAAATCCTTCCTGTTCAGGTGGTGGTGTATGACATTTTGCAAGAGGTGGAGAAGATTCGGGTGCTTGAGAGAGACAAGCGGAGTCAGGGGGCTTGGTTGAAGGCGTGGAGGGGTTTCAAGCCTCCCTGACTGCCAGGAGTCTCTTTCCCGGGTGTGGCTGTCTGTCTCTTATCACCCTAGATTATTATTTTTTGGATTAATTTTTGATAAATGGCTGCGTACATAGGTGATGGGTTGTGCCTCTTAGGCCCTCTCTGCTGCTTTATGTAAATCGTTTTGGTAGTGGATTATGTATATATTGTATATATTCTGAACATGGATGTGTATTCCTTGGATTTCTGTTGAAGTTTTGTACTATGGTTTTGTTTTTTACTTTTGTATAAAATTGGTTTCTTGATTCTTTTCAATAAAAGATCAATAGTGCGTGTCAGTCCGAGGAATAGTGCTCCATCATTGATATCAGTCGGAGGAATAGTGCCCCATCATTTGTATCAGTAGGATGAATAGTGCCCCATCCTTGATATTAGTGGGGGGGGGTAGTGCCCCATCATTGGTGTCAGTGGGAGGAATAGTGCCCCATCATTGGTATCAGTGGGAGGAATAGTGTCCCATCATTGGTGTCAGAGGGAGAAATAGTGCCCCATCATTGGTATCAGTGGGAGGAATAGTGCCCCATCATTGGTATCAGTGGGAGGAATAGTGCCCCATCATTGGTATCAGTAGGATGAATAGTGCCCCATCACTGGTATCAATGAGAGGAATAGTGCTCCATCATTGGTATTAGTGGGAGGAATAGTGCCCCATCATTGGTATAAGTGGAAGGAATAGTGACCCATCATTGATATCAGTGGGAGGAATAGTGCCCCATCATTTGTATCCGTAGGATGAATAGTGCCCCATCCTTGATATTAGTGGGGGGATAGTGCCCCATCATTGGTGTCAGTGGGAGGAATAGTGCTCCATTATTGGTATCAGTGGAAGGAATAGTGCCCCATCATTGGTGTCAGTGGAAGAAATAGTGCCCCATCATTGGTATCAGTGGGAGGAATAGTGCCCCATCATTGGTATCAGTAGGATGAATAGTGCCCCATCACTGGTATCAATGGGAGGAATAATGCCCCATCATTGGTATTAGTGGGAGGAATAGTGTCCCATCATTGGTATCAGTGGGAGAAATAGTGCCCCATCATTGGTGTCAGTGGGAGGAATAGTGCCCCATCATTGGTATCAGTGGGAGGAATAGTGCCCCATCATTGGTATCAATGGGAGTCAGTGGCGTCATCATTGGTATCAGTGGGAGGAATAGTGCCCCATCATTGGTATCAATGGGAGTCAGTGGAGTCATCATTGGTATCAGTGGGAGGAATAGTGCCCCATCATTGGTATCAGTGGGAGGAATAGTGCCCCATCATTGGTATCAGTGGGAGGAATAGTGCTCCATCATTGGTATCAGTGGGAGGAATAGTGCCCCATCATTGGTATCAGTGGGAGGAATAGTGCCCCATCATTGGTATCAGTGGGAGGAATAGTGCCCCATCATTGGTATCAGTGGGAGGAATAGTGCCCCATCATTGGTATCAATGGGAGTCAGTGGAGTCATCATTGGTATCAGTGGGAGGAATAGTGCCCCATCATTGGTGTCAGTGGGAGGAATAGTGCCCCATCATTGGTATCAGTGGGAGGAATAGCGCTCCATCATTGATATCAGTGGGAGGAATAGTGCCCCATCATTGATATCAGTGGGAGGAATAGTGCCCCATCATTGGTATCAGTGGGAGGAATAGTGCCCCATCATTGGTATCAGTGGGAGGAATAGTGCCCCATCATTGGTATCAGTGGGAGGAATAGTGCCCCATCATTGGTATCAGTGGGAGGAATAGTGCCCCATCATTGGTATCAATGGGAGTCAGTGGAGTCATCATTGGTATCAGTGGGAGGAATAGTGCCCCATCATTGGTGTCAGTGGGAGGAATAGTGCCCCATCATTGGTATCAGTGGGAGGAATAGCGCTCCATCATTGATATCAGTGGGAGGAATAGTGCCCCATCATTGATATCAGTGGGAGGAATAGTGCCCCATCATTGGTATCAGTGGGAGGAATAGTGCCCCATCATTGGTGTCAGTGGGAGGAATAGTGCCCCATCATTGGTGTCAGTGGGAGGAATAGTGTCCCATCATTGGTATCAGTGGGAGGAATAGTGTCCCATCATTGGTATCAGTGGGAGGAATAGTGCCCCATCATTGGTATCAGTGGGAGGAATAGTGCCCCATCATTGGTATCAGTGGGAGGAATAGTGCCCCATCATTGGTATCAGTGGGAGGAATAGTGCCCCATCATTGGTATCAGTGGGAGGAATAGTGCCCCGTCATTGGTATCAATGGGAGGAATAGTGCCCCATCATTGGTATCAGTGGGAGGAATAGTGCCCCGTCATCCCACCGGAGATAGGAAATATCAGAAGCGGAGTACAGCTGGTCATACACGATGTGAATTGGATTCTGATGAACCGGCTGAGACAGCAAAATAAATGCTGATTTTAGAACAGTCCCGGAGCTAAGAGGGTTAAATAACGGAATATATTCTTCCATCAAATGTAAATTTCTATGAAGGTAGGAAAGGCGCAGAGTGTTCAGCACGGCGATTGTTGGCGGCGCTCCGGATAAATGACATTGTTCGGAGTGTAATGGCGGTGAAGAGAAGATTATGACATTTGCATTGACAGGAATATTCCATCGATGGGTCGTATTTTGGGAAAACACGGCAGCTGGAGAGGAACATTCTACATATGTTCTACAACTTCCATAATGAGACTCCGGGAGGGATGATTGGAAATGAATGTTATATCATCTTCTCTCTCCGAAAAAAAAAAGGGACTGAAAACGATGGCGGAAGATGTCATTGTGGAGAGAACCGATGGCGGTAAAAGGAACTGCCGCTAGACTGGCTACAAAGAGGGAAACCAAAACAGGCAGAACTTGGGCAGTGCCCAACCCCTGTTCTCGGGTAGAGCCCTGTCCACCTGCAAATGCCTCCGGGCTAACCCACCCCTTCAGTGGCCCCCCCTCCCCCACTCTTCCACAAAGCCCCCCTCTGGTGTATTGTATGCTTTTATATTTTTTTATACTTACCTTATAAAAATGTTTTTAGGCAGGTCATGTGACCCGCTTGGTCCTCTACCGATCTTCTCCAGCAGGTGGGCGGTCCTCCTCGATGATGCATAGAGCGGGGCTGGCCTAATCATCATTACACTGTGATGACATCACTTCAGTGGGCGAGTCCATGACTCCCTGCACTCACAGGACGATGTCCTCAGTCTTCTGAGTTGAATGGGCACAACACCTAAAAAAGTTCCTCAAACTATTTACCAGACCGGGCTGGAAATAGGTAAGTATACATATGTTTCTTACACAGGTTAGTCAGCTTAGGCGTTAGGAGGGGGGAGGGGACATTTTTAATAGTAGTTAGGGTTAAGCCTGGGATTCCACATTAAACAGCTGCAGTGCACCTGCTGTGAACTTTGAGGATGAACTGCTCCATAGTGCCTGCGACTCCGTGGGTCACTGAAGGCTTGTTAACCTCTTTAGGCAATGTACTATGGACGGGCGATTCCTACAGACCTGGCCTCTTCTTGTTAAAGGGTACGCCCGCCCCCACCCCCCCTCCCCCAACGACTCATTGGCCCAGACCTGCTGATCGGCTGTGCCCAATCACAGCCCAGAGCTCCGTCTTGACAAACAACACAGGATTCTGTAGAAAGGGAGCATGCTCTTTGTTTCTTCCCCCTGCAGGGAGAAGGAACAAAGAGATTTTCAGTAAAAAGCAGCACATATTACACATTGTTAGGCACACAGTTAACCCCTTAATCTCCCGAGATGTTAAAGTGGTTGTAAAGTTTTGTTTTTTTTTTCCTTCATGCAGAAAGGTAAAAAATCTTACCCCCCCCCCCCCCGCCCCCAATAATACTCACCTGAGCCCCCTCTCAATCTAGCAACGACCATGAGAGCCTTACCGCTCCGGGGACTCGCCCTCCAGGCTTTTGTCAGTAGCGGGAGGCATTGGCTCCCGCTGCTGTCAATCACAGCCAGTGAGCCAATCAGGAAGACAGAGGGGGCGGGGCCAAGCCACTCCATGTGTGAATGCACATACAGAGCCGCAGCTCAGGAGCGCACCTGCTTGGGTGCCCCCATAGCAAGCTGCTTGCTGTATTGGGGTGCCCGGGAAAGAAGGGAGGGGTCAGGAGCGCCGCGTGAGACCCCGAGAAGAGGAGGATCTCTGTGCAAAACCATTATACAGAGCAGGTAAGTATAACATGTTTGTTATTAAAAAAAGACAACAACTAAAAAAAAACAAGACTTTAATACATTCCCAGCCAGTGTCATTAGTACAGTGACAGTGTATATTATTAGCACTGATCACTGTATTAGTGTCACTGGTGATGTCAGTGTCAATTAGTCAGTTCTCACCCAGTGTTAGTTAGTGTCACATTGGCCGCCGCACTATAAGTCGCCGATCACCGCCATTACTAGTATAAAAAATAAATAAAAATTCCAGTATATATTCCATAGCTTGAAAATGCTATAACTTTCACACAGACCAAGCAATATACACCCTTTGGGTTTTTTACTTACCAAAGACATGTAGCAGAATACATTTTGGCCTAAATTTATGAAGAATTTCGATCTTTTACATTTTTTATTGGATATGTTTTATAGCAGAAAGTAGAAAATGTTGTTTTTTTTTTCAAAATGTTTGGTCTTTTTTTGTTTACATAATAAACAGAGGTGATCAAATACCACCAAAAGAAAGCTCCATTTGTGAGAAGAAAAAATTATTATAAATTTAATTTTGGGTACAGCGTTGCATGACCGCGCAATTGTCAGTTAAAGTAGCGCAGTTCTGAATAGCAAAAAATGGCCTGGTCATGAATGGGGGGGAGGGGTAAAACCCTCTGAAACTGAAGTGGTAAAAAGAAAAACAAAAATCTCAACCTCTGCACCCGACGTGGGAACACCTATAGGCGGTCCATACCCTTCTTTCGCTGCAAATGACCCATGCCATTAATAGAATGATCTGATAAGCCACGTAAACTTCTCCCTCCACATTGAATATATAACGAGCTCTCTAGATTGATCCAGATGTGACCAATGCACTTCTCGGGTTCTACCTTCTCCCTGTCGAGATGGAATTATCCCCTCTTTTGTTGGTCTATGCAAGGTTAATTTGTAGGGATGACCCGAACACCCCCCGGTTTGGTTCACAGCAGGAACATGCAAACAGGGAAAAAATTTGGCAGAACACACGAACCCCATTAAAGTCTATGGGACACGAACGTGAATAATCGAAAGTTCTCATTTTAAAGGCTTATATGCAAGTTATTGCCATAAAAAGTGTTTGGGGACCCGGGTCCTGCCCCAGGGGACAAGGATCAATGCAAATTTTTTTTTAAAAACGTCAGTTTTTTAGGGAGCAGTGATTTTTTTTAATGCTTAAAGTGAAACAATAAAAATGAGATACTCCTTTAAATATCGTGCCTGGGGGGTGTCTATAGTATGCCTGTAAAGTGGCGCATTTTTCCCCGTGTTTAGAACAATACCACAGCAAAATGAAATTTTCTAAAGGAAAAATTGTCATTTAAAACTGATCGCGGCTGTAATGAATTGTCTGGTCTCGACAATATAGATAAAACTCATTGAAAAAAAGAGCATGGGACCCCCCCCCCAGTCCATTACCAGGCCCTTCGGGTCTGATATGTAAATTGAGGGGAACCCTGCGCCAAATTTGTTAAAAAAATGGCTTAGGGGTCCCCCCCAAAATCCATACCAGACCTGAATTTTAAGGGGAACCCTGTGCCAAAATTTTTTAAAAAATGGCGTAGGGGTCCCCCCCAAAATCCATACCAGACCTGAATTTTAAGGGGAACCCTGCGCCAAAATTTAAAAATAAATGGCGTAGGGGTCTCCCCCAATAATCCATACCAGACCCTTATCCGAGCACCCAACCTGGCAGGCTACAGGAAAAGAGGCTGGGGCGAGAGAGCGCCCCCCCCCCTGAACCGTACCCTTCCCCCATGGATTTTGGGGGGGACCCCTACGCCATTCTTTTTTTAAATTTGGCGCAGGGTTCCCCTTAATTTCCATATCAGACCCAAAAGGGCCTGGTATGAATTTTAGGGGGACCCCCACGCAATTTTTTTTAAATTTTGGTTCGGGGTTCCCCTTAATATTCATACCAGACCCAAAGGGCCTGGTAATGGATTGGGGGGGGGGGGGGGAATCCCATGCTCTTTTTTTCAATGGGTTTTATCTATATTGCCGAGACCCGACAATTCATTACAGCCGCGATCAGTTTTGTATGACAATTTTTCCTTTAGAAATGTCATTTTGCTGTGGTATTGTTCTAAACACGGGAAACATGCGCCACTTTACAGGCATACTATAGACACCCCCCAGGTACGAAATTTAAAGGGATATTTCATTTTTATTGTTTCACTTTAAGGATTAATAAAATCACTGCTCCCGAAAAAACGTCCGTTTTTAAAAAAAATGTTTGCATTGATCCATGTCCCCTGGGGCAGGACCCGGGTCCCCAAACACTTTTATGACAATAACTTGCATATAAGCCTTTAAAATGAGCACTTTTGATTTTTCATGTTCGTGTCCCATAGACTTTAACGGTGTTCTGGCAGCTTTCCAATTTGCCGCGAACACCGCATATTGTTCGCTGCTCGCCGAACAGACGAACACCCGATGTTCGAGTCGAACATCAGGCTCATCCCTATTAATTTGTCATCATCTGCTGTTTTTTAACTTGTTGTACGATTCTCAATGTACACTTATTGTCACTGCTGATTGTTGTACACTGTTCTTTTTCCTAAATAAAATATTTTATGGAAAAGAAAATCTGGTTTGTTAAAAAAAATATGAATATATTTGGGAATATCTTTAGTCTGTTGACAGATCCACTTTAACAAAATGCAAATTTTACCGGTATGATCATATAAAAAAAAAAAAAAAAACTCATAAAAACAAAATAGTTGCCCATGGGTCTTTAAACGAGGCATAACACATACAATATCTCACAAAAGTAAGTACACCCCTCACATTTGTGTAAATATTTTCTTCTCTCTTTTCATGTGACAACACTGAAGAAATGACACTTTGCTACAATGTAAAGTAGTGAGTGTACAGCTTGTATAACAGTGTAAATTTGCTGTCCCCTCAAAATAACTCAACACACAGCCATTAATGTCTAAACTGCTGCCAACAAAAGTCAGTACACCCCTAAGTGAAAATCTCCGAATTGGACCCAATTAGCCATTTTCCCTCCCCCGATGTCATGTGACTCGTTAGTGTTACAAGGTCTCAGGTGTGAATGGGGAGCAGGTGTGGTAAATTTGGTGTTATCGCTCTCACTCTCTCATACTGGTCCCCTCAAAATAACTCAACACACAGCCATTAATGTCTAAACCGCTGGCAACAAAAGTCAGTACACCCCTAAGTGAAAATGAATGGCTGTGTGTTGAGTTATTTTGAGGGGACAGCAAATTGACACTGTTATACAAGCTGTACACTCACTACTTTACATTGTAGCAAAGTGTCATTTCTTCAGTGTTGTCACATGAAAAAGATAGAAGAAAAAATTTACAAAAATGTGAGGGGTGTACTTACTTTTGTGAGATACTGTACGTATAAAAATGATTTGACATGTGAAGCCAGTTAGATCCCTGCCATCAGAGTTCAGGCTGGAGATGGGACTAATGAGCAGAAGGAACCATAGTGTTTGGGGGCAGGTTCTTTGTCTGCTGGTTCCCCCGAAACTGAGATCGTTGTACAATCCATTGGCCAAATTAGGTGACTTCAGGTCGACTGCAACTTCTCCCTCCGCAATGTTCCTTTCTCTCTCTTTAGTTGTTGCTGGTTTTATTTTATTTTTTGTTTTTTATTCGGTGTACACATTTAATATTTAAAAACACCTTCTTCCTGTTTGCTGTTCCTTCTCTTGTGTACCAACATGAACCTCTCATGATATTTATTTATTTATTGCCCCTTGTCTCCATTAGCACCCGATGTATTATGTATCTCTGCACTGTATATATGATTCATAGGAGATCCGGGAACGTTGTAATGGCAGTTTATTTGTAGATTCTGTACAGTGCTGACTCTGAGACCCGAGTCTTCACCTGTTCTGGGGAATTTCTCTTATCCTATGCCAGCCAACTACCACTGAATTATTTGGGGGGGAGGGCTGATATCATATGTATCAAGGTCCCAGGCTTCCTTCTATCTAATGAGAACATCCTGGGCCAGAGATAGCTGACATCCTTCTGTATATGGTGGTTTGTGAGGCATGGTGGGTGGAAGGTGATTACATTTATTGGGCGCCAGACACTTCTTGAATGCAGAAGAGAGTTTATTTCTCATAGCAAACTTTTGGGGGAAAGAGGGCTAGGGCCAGGACACTCTTAGGTAGTTGCAATTTCAATTGGCAGACTCAGAGACTTCAATAGGAGGACAGCCATGCAGGAAAGGCCTCCAGCAAGACACCACATCTGCATGTGCAGGAATGCGGTCTCCTATGGAAACAGTCTTTAACAGTTCCTAACTCAAACATAACAGTTCCTTCCTCTTTCACTACAATCACTCCTTGTAGTTCTTCAGCCCACTGAGGTCCCGGTCTCTCACTAGACCCACTTATTCACTGTCACTGAATCCCTCCAATCATTACGGTGGTATCTTCCTCAGGCGCCACCCCCGCCTCTCTGCTGGGTTCCTAGCTTGGCATTCAAGATATCTCTCAAGCTTCACCCCACTGGCCGGCTCGGTCCCTGGCTTGGCACACAAGGCTGCTCTGCAAGCGTCACCTCCGCTGGCTGGATCCCTGGCTTGACACCCACTGAAGTTTCCCGATTCTTCACCATCCCCAGTTGGTGAGAATACTTCTCTGGTACTTGCTTCAGTTACTTACTGTGATCCCTGGTAATAAGGTGGATGGCCCCTTAGTGGCGACAGCTTCCCTTCTACCTCCGACCACGACAGGTTCTCCGGTCGGCAGAACCGTCACTTTTGGTTGGACTGCAAGCCGCAATCCCAACCCTACACTGCTCTCTTACTTCTAGATAGGCCCTCAGACAGCCTAGCAGCCAGATGTCCCCAAAGGTGGGCCCCATCTCCTGTCTAGCAGCCTGGGCAATACAACAACACGTCCACCCAGACAGCCGTCCAGGTGGCACAGAACTCTGATCACCTGACTTCCACCCGAACATATAGGCTCTCAGCGCATTGGCTGAGATACCACATATACCCATAACCTGACCTTGTGTTGACCTTCTCATATCTAGTACCACCAAATACCCGGCCACCTAGTGGTAGAAGAGAAAAGTGCAAGAAGGCAAAACTTAGGGAGAAATCAATGGATCTCTAACAATCGACCAGGATAACTACTCCTGGCAAGTAAATTTGTGAGGAGCAACCCTGCCTAAACTCCAGGGTGCTACACATACATTTTTGTAAAAGTAAAATGTGACGCTGCGCCCGCCCTATCACCAACCACAATAAAATAATACCTGAACAGTAAAAGTCACCATGATATATAACAAATATTTATCCATATATAATGCAAATAAAAAAAAATGTAAAAAGTCTTGCTTCTCTTTTGTATCTCAGTTATTTTCTGCTCATGCATCAGTTTACTACATGATGATCTACTTCCTAGCAGATTCCACTATTTTAATTCCAATATAACTATTGTTCCACCATTTGTGGCTGTTATAGTTGCAAAGTGTGGGCCAACTCAATATTGAACCCTACGAAGTTTTTGGTAATAAAATATATATATGATGTATCACTACAGAGCTGCATTCATTTGTGTCTTTTCTATCCCCCCGGAGTTCAGTGTGAGTCGGGTGACACAAACGTTCGTCCTCTTTGTTTCGTTCCATTCCGCTCTATACACACACATGATAAACCTTCGCCTCCTCCCCCGCCAATACGTTCTTGTACATTCAACCTGCAATGGCAGTCAATGAAATACATGAAAAGGTCATAAGAAGATTTTCCCTCCATTGATTCCCGCTGTTATTTCCAGCTTTGCATTCCGACGATGATTGAATCCTAATTCAGCGCAGGAAATCGATGGTGATACAGTAGCGGGTTGTCCGCCGTCCCCCCCCACCGAGGGGGGAGAAACCTTCAGCCTGTTAAAAGCAGAACTGCGGATAGACAGCTGAAAGTGAAATAAATATCTAGGAGATGTATGAGCTGTCTGAGGATTTGTAATTCCGCCCAGCCGTTGCTGAGGTTTCACACAGTCCTGCCAGACAGTACAGTCAGGCCTGTGACCTCACTTTACTGCAGTTGGCTATTCCTTGCTCACCCGCCGGTGACTGGACACTAGAGGGCCCCCTTGCACTTTTCTGATCCGTTATGTTACGTGATAACATGCATTGCATCGGCCAGACCATTCACTTTAGACGGGTTGCTAAGGCTCTGTGCTTATAGCACCGCAGACCAAGACACACCCCGCCCCCTACCGGCACCCCGCCACTGGACAGCCAATGAGAGGTGTTCTAATCACCTAGGTGGTGACATGAACACCTGAAGAAGGACCCACCTCTGCAGTACATAACATATAAGACTCAGGACCCAGAGTGTCACGTTACCACAGATTTAGGGAAATATATGGAGCCTTTAGCGTCAAACTTTTTAATAACACCGCGATTGGTTAGAGGGGTTAATAACTTGAGTTCAGGTTTCCTTTTTTTTTTTTTTTTTAATGGATATTGCAAAACAATCCTCATATTTTCTCTCTGGGGGGTTAGGAATAAAGTATTTACATATCCATCCACCCAATGAAAGTGCATGTACGCTCATTTTGTGGGGCAAAAAAACAAACAAATGTAAATCGTTTATATCCTGTGCTGTTCCAAAGTAAGTCATTGATTTGAAATGGTAAATATTGCATTTGGCCACTAGATGGAGCTATGTATCTCTAGGAATTTCCCATAGTGCTTTGCTCCATCTAGTGGCCACATGCGGTATTTTCTTCTTTTTTTTTTATGGATATTGCAAAACAATCCTCATATTTTCTCTCTGGGGGTTAGGAATAAAGAATTTACATATCCATCCACCCAATGAAAGTGTAAGTACACTCATTTTGTGGGGCAAAAAAAAAAACAAAAACGAACGTAAATCGGCTATATCCTGTGCTGTTCCAAAGTAAGTCATTGATTTGAAATGAGAAATATTGCATGTGGCCACTAGATGGAGCTATATATCTCTATGAATTTCCCATAGTACTTTGCTCCATCTAGTGGCCACATGCGGTATTTTCCATTTAAAAAATCAATGATTTAAATTCGAATAGCAATTTGTCTATTTACATTTGTTATTTGCCCCACAAAAAAGTCAGTGCCTAGGAGCACACAGACGGGGCCATATCACCTCCAACGTCTTCTGTCTGCATAATACGGCTGGTCTGTATGAATTACAAACTGGACAACCAGAAGAAAAAATATTCTGCTCTGAACGCAGCCCATCGATTTGTATCTACAGATTGTATCTCCAGCAAATATTAATGTTTGTTAACTCTGAATCCTCCCAGCAGGTAACACGTCTCATCTGAAGACGAGTCTTTTCACAGATTTCCCCGAATAACTCCATTATGTATTACATTGTATTTTTGGTACCCCCCGCAGAGCCGGCAGAGAGAACCATCGGGACTTATTTCCAGGAGTTTTGTTACATTGTAGTTCCATATTCTATAGAAGAAATTACATAAAAGGTGCAATCTCAGTGAAGACTGAAGATCTCTGATCAGATCCAGAGTGCCGAAAACTTCCTGGTGAGAGGCGAGAGGATTCATCTAATTACCCGTCCGGTGATAATGGAGAACTTTGCTTTTTCCCAGTGAGAAGAATTGTCTGAAGACGCGTCCGGCGGTGAT
This sequence comes from Lithobates septentrionalis, assembly GCA_037952835.1. NCBI lineage: Eukaryota > Metazoa > Chordata > Amphibia > Anura > Ranidae > Lithobates > Lithobates septentrionalis. The sequence goes on along the minus strand of JBBDGP010003952.1, from coordinate 47,165 downwards.
GGAGAACTCCGCTTCTTCCCGGGGAGAGGAATTGTCTGATGACCCATCTGGTGGTGATGGAGAACTCCGCTTCTTCCCGGGGAGAGGAATTGTCTGATGACCCGTCTGGTGGTGATGGAGAACTCCGCTTCTTCCCGATGGGAGGCCAGAGGAATCGCCTGACGACGCATCTGGTGGTGATTGAGAACTCAGCTTCTTCCCGGTGACAGGAATCGTCTGATGACCAATCTGGTGTTCATTGGGAACTCATCTTCTTCCCAGTGACAGGAATCGCCTGATGACCCATCTGGTGGTGATTGAGAACTCAGCTTCTTCCCGGTGACAGGAATCGTCTGATGACCAATCTGGTGTTCATTGAGAACTCATCTTCTTCCCAGTGACAGGAATCGTCTGATGACCAATCTGGTGTTCATTGAGAACTCATCTTCTTCCTGGTGAAAGGAATTGCCTGATGACCCATCTGGTGGTGATTGAGAACTCTGCTTCTTCCCGGTGGGAGGCCAGAGGAAATGCCTGATGACCTGTCTGGTGGTGATGGAGAACTCCGCTCCTTCCTGATGAGAGGTCAGAGGAAATACCTGATGACCCGTCTTGGTGGTGATTGAGAACTCTGCTTCTTCCTGATGCCAGAGGATTCACCTGCTAACCCGTCCAGTGGTGATGGAGAACTCCGCTTCTTTCTGATGAGAGGCCAGAGTAATCACCTGATAACCCGTCCAGTGGTGATGGAGAACTCTGCTTCTTTCTGATAAGAGGCCAGAGGAATCACCTGATGACCCGTCCAGTGGTGATGGAGAACTCCGCTTCTTTCTGATGAGAGGCCAGAGGAATCACCTGATAACCCGTCCAGTGGTGATGGAGAACTCCGCTTCTTTCTGATAAGAGGCCAGAGGAATCACCTGATGACCCGTCCAGTGGTGATGGAGAACTCTGCTTCTTCTTGATGAGAGGTCAGAGGAATCACCTGATGACCCGTCCAGTGGTGATGGAGAACTCTGCTTCTTCTTGATGAGAGGTCAGAGGAATCACCTGATGACCCGTCCAGTGGTGATGGAGAACTCTGCTTCTTCTTGATGAGAGGTCAGAGGAATCGTCTGAACGACCCATCTGGGTGATGGAGACACAGTTATGCCCTTTTGAGGGTAAAGTGCTTTTTACATTGGTGATGTCATTAGTGTGCGACCTGTCCATCTGTGGAGTGAGGACACGCCCCTGAGTAAGCACCTAACAGAGGCCCAGAGTATCAAGGAGGGGGGAGCACTTGGAGCAACGTCTTTTTTTCCCAACCAGCCCGTGCAACATAGGAGTAAGGAGCGGCCTCAGCCTGTATGTCTCCACCAGACTATGCCCACTGACACATTTCACCTCACCCACCGAGGGCTTAGCCATAGAGTTTATAGAGTCATAGGCCTTTCCAAAACATATTACCCAGACATGGTCCACTCTTGTCACCAGCAGCGGCCTTATCTATGCGCCCGGCCTCTAATTTACATGCAGGGCGCCGGATGCATGGATTCCATTTGGGTTTTTTTTTTTTAATTTTAGAAGCACGTGATTAGAGCATGAGACTCTAATTGGCTTCAAAAAAAGGTGGGCTCGGGCGCTATTGTCGTCCTGATTCTCCTCCCCGGCCAATCCCGGGTCAGGAAGTGGGTCCTGAGACCTGATTGGCCGAGAGGAGAAGCGATCATATTGGCCGCCAAGGAAGAGGTGGAAGGAGACGCAGGGGAAGCCGCGCCACCGTGAAGCCAAGGAAGAAGGAGACGCAGGGTGAAGCCTGCGGCCCAGAGGAAGCATGCGACCTAGATGGGGTAAGTCCCAGGACGATTAATCGACCGGGGGGGGGGGGTGCGGCAGACCTGACTGACCAACCAAATGCCAGGGGGGGGTGTCAGAAAATGGATTGGCTCAAATCCCATCCCATGTATTTGACACAGGAATATGCTGCAATTGCTGTGCGACTTACATGCAGTGTCCCCCACCGCAACAGTGTGTGAACCTGGATACCATGCAGCCGTCTCTGGAGTACATGTAGGTAGGGACTGGCTGCTAAGAGGGTGACGGAGATCAACAGCACTGAAATGCAAGAAAGTATGAATAAAAGATGGAAGCAGTATTATATTATTATATATTTCATGGTATGCAAAGCCTTAAAAAAGCAAATGTCATTCACTTGAGGTTTACATCTGCTCCCGGAATTCCAATGCGTTGAATTACAATGTTACATTGTCTTCATTGTTGGAAGAATATCCATCGCTGTGCTAACAAGGCCATCAGAAGAGCTTAGCCGGATCCTAACAAGGCGCATTAAACGCCGAGCCTCGTCCAGGCTGATCTCTTTCCAGCCGAGCGGGCTTAGAGGGTCTTTAAGATCTCCATGGTGTCCGGTGAAAGGCTCTGAGGATATACGGACGACTTTTCTATGTAGATGGTGGGTGAGCCGCACAAAGAATCCTCCTTAATAGCTTATCATATTAGTCCAACAGAGCGACGCATTCTAATCAGAATACAGGGCCAATCTACGGGATGGGGTTATCGATCTGACACACTGCATGAAGTCATCGCAGATCGTGACCCTCCAGAAGATTTTATTTGCAGGTTTAATCTCCAATTTTATGGATATCAGACTATCGAGCGAATCCCACAGGCTCAACAACAGCAAACTATTCTGGTGGTTAATTAGATGAAGAGGACCGGCCTGCCCTGATAGGAATAAAGTTCTATTTGTTCTATTTGTTATGTACAACATACAATACGTAGCATCAATACAGCAGAGCTCAGGGTCATCTTAAAATACCCCGAAAATATAATCGAGCGTGGAGCATACTGTATATGAGCGACCCTTTGGGTACCCCTGACGTTCACATCTATAGGAGCTTGATGAACATCACATTCCAAAAACCATGGTTATTAATATGGCATTGCCCCCCACCCTCAGGCCATTTATACATTAATAAGGCGTTGTCCCCCATGACCAATAATATAGAGTTGAGCCCCTCCCTCCATGGCCATTAATATGGAGTTGCCACCTCTGCCATGGCCATTAATATGGAGTTGCCACCTCTGCCATGGCCATTAATATGGAGTTGCCACCTCTGCTATGGCCATTATAATGGTGTAGCCTGACCCCATGGCCATTGAAATGGTGTTTTTCCCCCACCATGGCCATTAATATGGAGTTTCCCCCTCCCCCATGGCCATTGATATGGAGCTGTCCACCTCCCCCATGGCCATTAATATGGAGGTGCCCCTATGTGGCCATTCCATTCTCCACTCTTCTCTTAGGACTTCCCACAAGATTTTGGGAGGTGTCTGTGGGAATTTGTGCCCATTTATGAGGTTGGGTACCGATGTTGAATGAGAAGACCTGGCTCACCACCGGCATAACAATTCACCCAAAAGGTGTTTAGTAGTCTTGAGGTCAGGACTCTTGAGTTCTTCCACCCATCACTCCTATATGAGCTGTGCCCCCTTCCCCTGTCCATGGCCATTAATATGGAGTTGCTCTACTTTTCAACTATGCCATCATCCATTCTTCTAGGAAGACTTTCCACAAGATTTTGGAGGGTGCCTGAGAATGAATGCCCATTTGTGGGGTCAGGTACTAATGTTGGCGGACAAGGCCTGGCTCACCATTGGCATTACAATTCAACCTAAAGGTGTTCAGTAGGGTTGAGGTCAGGGCTTGTTGGACCTACTGGACATCCCAATCGAAACCCACGGCCATTATTATGGAGTTGCCCCCCTTTTGTGGCTATAACAGCCTCCACTTTTCGGGGAAGACTTTCTACAAGATTGGCATGGCAGCAGCTTGAAGTTCTGAAAATATACTACATGGTCAAAAGTTTGTGGACACATTACATCTATATGAGCTTGTTGGACTTCCTATTCCAGAACCATGGACATTAATATGGAGTTGCTCCTCTCCTCCCATGGAGTTGCCCGCTTTGTGGTTATACCATCCTGCACCCTTATGGGAAGGTTTTCCACAAGGTTTTAAAAGCAGTTTGTGCCCATTTGTGAGGTCAGGTACTGATTTTGGATGAGAAGACCTGGCTCACCATCGATGTTCCAATTCATCCCAAAGGTGTTCATTAGGGTTGAGGTCAGGGCTCTGTGCAGGACATTCGAGTTCCTCCACACCAAACTGGTCAGACTATGTCTTTATGGAGCTGGCTTTGTACACATGGGGCACAGTCATGGTGGAACAAAGAATGGTCTTCACCAAACTGTTACCACAAGGTCGGAGGTGCACAATTGTCTACAAACAACAAGGAAAGGTGCTACTACCCCAAATTAATGAAACTCCTCCTTAGTTGTCAGGTGCAGGATGTGCAGTTGCTCAGCTGCCAAAGTTATGAATGGATAAACGACAAGGTGGAAGAGTCTGATCCCGTCTGACCTTGAGGAGGGGGGACCCTATCTAAAATTGGAGCCAGCATTACACTCAAGAAGATGTAACAAACACTGCTATACTTTGTTCCCCCAGGAGCTGGACACTGCAAATAAAAACAGTGTATCTTCTTCTTTATGGGGAAAAAAATCCTTTCAATGTAAAAACGAATTCAGCGCCCATGTCATTGTCAAAGGAATGCTGAGCTAGCTGTCATCTATGACATTTTTATGTTTCTGTACACTTTTATTGTGTGCTCCATAGGAGGTCACTGGATGTAAAAAAAAAAAAAAAAAAACCATCTTTTAGTTTTCTCATCCTGCACAGCTCCAGAAAGTGACAGCAGATGTCTACTACCCCCCTGGGGGTGAGAGCGCCATGGACAAGGTGTAAATGTGAGCTTGCACTGGGCACTGGTTGATCCTAATATACGGTAATAGGCTCTGCTCATTTACAGCGAGTGATCAGATTCACCGACCTGCTGCAAGGAAACGCCGTCCTAAGTGGACATGGCGGGATCATTCCAGGTGTGAACTTCTCCGAGGGAATCATCCACAATATGGAGAGAAATCTTACTTCTAGTACAAGGAGGCCTCAATGATCTTCTGCATTATACAAACGAGGATTAAAGTGATACATTTCTATGGAACGATTGACCACAAATAAATGCATCGACCATTGACACTGGGATTCAATTCTGGCCATTTGTAGGAGTAATACACAGACTATTGTCATACAAAGAGCACGGGAAGCTAAGAACCGCCATGATGGATAATATACATCGATCAGTCATAGCTTTGTAACAATGATTATCTTGTGACAATGGCATCTAAAAGTGGGTGGTATATATCAGGCCAGCAAGTGAACATGTTGTCCCTGAGGTTGCTGTGTTGAAAGCAAAAAAAAATGGCCAAGTGTAAGGATTTGAGTGACTTTGACTAAGACCAAATTGTAATGGATAGATAATTGGGTCAGAGCAACTTCAAAACGGCAGCTCTTATGGGATGTTCCCCATCTGCAGTGGTCAGGACCGACCAAAAGTGATCCAAGGAAAGAAAACTTGAGAACCGGCAACAGGGTCATGAGCGGCCAAGTCTCATTCATCGAGGTGGGGAGGGAGAAGGCTCATTGATGCAGTTGGGGAGGGATGGTTCAATGATGGAGGTGGGGAGGGAAGGCTCCTTGATGGAGGTGGGGAGTGAAAGCTCATTGATGGAGGTGGGGGAGGAAAGGCTCATTGATGGAGGTGGGGAGGGAAGGCTCATTAATGGAGGTGGGGGAGGGAAGGCTCATTGATGGAGGTGGGGAGGGAAGGCTCGTTGATGGAGGTAGGGAGGGAAGGCTCATTGATGGAGATGGAGAGGGAAGGCTCATTGATGGAGGTGGGGAGGGAGAAGGCTCATTGATGGAGGTGGGGAGGGAGAAGGCTCATTGATGGAGGTGGGGAGGGAAGGCTCATTGATGGAGGTGGGGAGGGAAGGCTCATTGATGGAGGTGGGGAGGGAGAAGGCTCATTGATGGAGGTAGGGAGGGAAGGCTCATTGATGGAGATGGAGAGGGAAGGCTCATTGATGGAGGTGGGGAGGGAGAAGGCTCATTGATGGAGGTGGGGAGGGAAGGCTCATTGATGGAGGTGGGGAGGGAAGGCTCATTGATGGAGGTGGGGAGGGAAGGCTCATTGATGGAGGTGGGGAGGGAAGGCTCATTGATGGAGGTGGGGAGGGAAGGCTCATTGATGGAGGTGGGGAGGGAAGGCTCATTGATGGAGGTGGGGAGGGAAGGTTCATTGATGGAGGTGGGGAGGGAAGGCTCATTGATTGAGGTGGGGAGGGAAGGCTCATTGATGGAGGTGGGGAGGGAAGGTTCATTGATGGAGGTGGGGAGGGAAGGCTCATTGATTGAGGTGGGGAGGGAAGGTTCATTGATGGAGGTAGGGAGGGAAGGCTCGTTGATGGAGGTAGGGAGGGAAGGCTCATTGATGGAGATGGAAAGGGGAAGGCTCATTGATAGAGGTGGGGAGGGAAGGCTCATTGACAGAGGTGGGAGGGAAGGCTCATTGATGGGGGGGGGGGCTCATTGTTCAGGGGGGGGGAATGGTTCATTGCTGGAGGTGAGGAGGGAAGCAGTGGTGTCTGGTGCTCAAAAAGTTGGTGGGGGGCAGCAAATCAAGGACACCCCAAACCCCCCCCCGCATGGGAGACGGATGGGAAGGCGAGCAGGGGCCTCCTTACCTTATCAATCCAACGATCAGCACGGCGATCCTGACCTTCATCCTGCCAGCCAGCGAGGAGACTGAGAGCCGAGAGGGACAGATTCAGAGAGGGTGCGGGCCGTAACATGGGGCAGCTACAGGTTAATGACGAGTGTGAGGCAGATTCAGGACTGGTGTGGCAGACAGAGAAGGTTCCCGGCTGTTGCTCCTCACTCCGGGGGTCAATGCAATGCATCTCCTCCCGGCCAAATAGGAAGTGGGTCCTAAGACCAGGACCCAATTGGCCGGGAGTCCTAAGTGGAGGGTAAGCTCATTGATAGAAGTGGGGAGGGAAGGCTCATTGATGGAGGTGGGGGGGAGGCTCACTGATGGAGGTGGGGAGGGGGGCTCATTGTTGGAGGTGGGGAGGGAAGGCTCATTGATGGAGGTGGGGAGGGAAGGCTCGTTGATTAGAGGTGGGAAGGGAAGGCTCATTGATGGAGGTGGGGGGTGGGAGGCTCATGATGGAGGTGGGGAGGGAAGGCTCATTGATGGAGGTGGGGGAGGGAAGGCTCATTGATGGAGGCTGGGAGGGAAGGCTCATTGATGTACTTGGAGGGGGAAGGCTGGCCTGTGTAGTCCGATCCAATAGAAGACCTATTGGAGCTCAAATTGCTAAAAAAGTGAATCCTGGTTCTGATAGAAAGGTATCAGAACACACAGAGCATCACAGTTTTTTGTGTATGGGGCTGTGTCGCGGCAGACTGGTCAGGGTGCCAATGCTGACCCGTGTCCACAGCCTGGTCTGATGAATTCAAGAATGGTTGGAGAAATACAATAAATATGTGTTGACCTGGTCTTCAAATTCTCCAGATCTCAATTCAATCAAGCATTTGTGGGATGTACAGGAAAAACAAGCCCAATCAAAGGAGGCCCCACCTCACAACTTACAAGACTTAAAGGATCTGCTATTGATGGCTTGGTGCCAGATACCATAGCATTCAGAGGTCTGGTGGAGTCCATACCTCCAGGGGTTTTGGTGGGAAGTCATAATGGTGTCCTTTTATGAAAGTGAGGTAAAATACCGCTTTTCAGATCTCAGGCATTCTCAGAGGAGATCGCTCTCCTCTGAGTGCCTATTTATGAAAGTGTGTAGATCGCTTCTCATGTTGAGTTGAGGAGCGATCTACAAATGCCAGGAACTCCTGAGAAACGGCTCCTCTCACTATAATCTTGCGTGATATAGCGGGATTACAGTATGAGGAACCATAAAATACAAAAGTTTAACACAATTCAGCACACATTATTCCCCAACATATTAATAAAATAATAAAGTTAAATTCCCCCTACACAATATACATTAACCTAATTATAAAAAAAAACATTGTTTTTATCAATATTTAAAGATCATACATATGCCTATTTAAATGTGAATGGTGTATAGTAAATGAATGTAATGCACATATGTAATGCAGCTATACACCATTCATATAAATGCAAAATACATTTATAATCATTAAAAAAATAATTTTAATAAAGTATACAAGTATAAAAATGTATTAATAAATTAAAATAAAATATATTTCATAATTGATATACATAAAAATTGATAAACTGGTGCAATGCGAGAACACGGGTTCCCGCATCGCACCGACTCGCATGTCAGTTCACACTGCCATATGCGAATCGCTGGGGAGTGTCAATACATTGTTAACAACACCCCCAGTTCAGCTTGCATATCGCACTGCGAACTGACAGTCCGGACATGAATCGGATCGCATATGTGTGAACACACATGCGATCCGATTCTGGTCCGAACAGAAAAAAGGGTCCTGTGCGTGTTTGCACCGAATGCGGTGCGATATCAGCCATACTATCTGTACAGCTGATATCGCACCGCACAGACATCGCATGTAATGTGAATGGCAGTGTGCTGCGAATAACATGCGATGCCTGTGCGATGTCCGGCATCGCACAAGTGTGAACTGGGCCTAAAAGTTAACAACACCCCCAAATCAGTTCGCATATCGCAGTGCGATCTGCAAACTCGGACAGTAATTGAATCGCATGGGTGTGAACACCCATGCGATCCGATTCTGCTGTGGACCAAAAAAAAGGGTCCTGTAAGAGTTTGGTCCGAGGGCAATGCAAATTTAGCAATACTATCTGTATGGCTGAAATCGCATCGCACAGAGATCGGATGTGATTTTGCACTGCAGTGCGGTGCGAATCACATCCGATCTTGGACACCGCAGCAGTGGGAACTGGCCCTAAACCATATTGCATTTGCACCAAAATGGTACAGGACCCTTTATTTGGTCCGCACTGGAATCTGATCGCATGGGTGTGAACACGCATGCGATCCGATTCCTGCACCATTACATAGTTCGCACTGCGATCTGTGAAATGATCTGGGGGGTGTCATTAACTTTACATTGACACCCGCAGTGGTGCGCAGATGTCAATGTAGGTGCGATGTGAAAACCCACACAGGAATCACGCTGGTTCACGCATCGCACAAGTGTGAACCCAGCCAGAGACGTGAACATCTAAAAAAATATATATATATATCTATATCTATATCTATAGATATATATATATATATATATATATCTATATATATATATAGATACATATATATATATAAATATATATATATATATATATATATATATATATATACATATACATATATATATATATCTATATATATATACATATTTTTATATATATATATATATACATATTTATATATATATATATATACATATTTATATATATATATGTACACACTATAAATTCCTATCCTGCTGGTTTTGGGGTGTGTAATGGTGGGGACGATGTACTATGACTGTTTGGTGAAAGAAAGAAGTCCAAAAGACTTCTTGCTTTCTCCAGAATATCAGTCAGTTTCAGGCTTCTCACTCTGATTCTCCACTTCTGAAATGGTGAATCAGAAAGTGAGAATTCTGTCACAGATCGCCAGTGAGGTGCCGAGATCGCACCTTCATAAACTGGCCGTTTCTGTGAATTCTCACTGTGCTGAGATAATCAGCGGAGAACATGTTCTCCACTGATTATCTCAGTTTCATAAACTGGTAATGAGCTGAGATCAGCGGTGAGACTCGGGATCGCCGCTGATCTCAGTTTCATAAAAGGACACCCTAGTTATGGTTGATCGGTGTATATGACTGGTAAACCTAAACCTCATCTCTATTCTTGACGCTGTCCATGGTTCTGAAATGGGTCACCTTTGCAGTCATCTCGTCTTCTTTTTTTCAGGAATGCTGCAACTTCCAGTCCAAAAAAAAAGCTGTTTACCTGCCAAATTTCCATCCAGTCCTGAGATCTATACTGCTCTGCCACAGAGCTCTGCCTAGCAGATCAGGAGACCGGATTTCTCTCTGCTGCAGTGAAGTAACACTTACAGGTCTTGCCCCCCCCCCCCCCCCCCAGCCTGGAACTGGACAGTAAAAGGAGAAAACAGCAGACCAACGAGCTCATCTCTCTGTCACTCTGATCTTTCCTCCCATCAGCATGCTCTTTGTTAGCACATGAGCACTGCATCACAACTGATTGGTTGATTGGTTGTTTGTGCTGCTTCTCCCTCTCCCACTCTGAGCTCTGCTTTATAGGGATTGCTAGACGTTGACACCAAGTCAAATGTAGGTATTTCCATTTAAAACATACATAAATGGTGAATTAATGATTACAAAGCTGCATTCATTTGTGTCCTGTATATTCTCCAGAAGTTCAACTTTAAATCTTCTACTCTGACTGTTAGCGGTCCATCATCCCCATACACATTATAAGTCCTCCTTCCATTGAATATGATTGTGACAGCGGGGGCGGGGCCTCTATAGATCTCCAATAATTCTATTTGCATTTATTAATCATTTCATAGAACTTATTACCCAAATGCAGCCCTTCCCCCATCGCTCCGGTGATTACTATGTAAATGTAACACTTTGCAATCCCACCGCCAGTGTTATCTCCATCGATAATCCAATACTCCGCCTTTAATTTGTATAAGAGGCAGGAGGAACGCGGCGGGAAAGATCTCATATCTTCCAGTAATGGTGATGATACAGAAACAATTATCTAAATGGGGTTTTGATTGTCCTGCGTCACCAAGACGGAATGACGGTGTTCAGTTCAGGTGGACTTGGCTTTATTCATAATTGATTTAATAAAAAAAATTAACTGCGTTGGAATCTATGTAATACAGTGTATGCAGAGCCAAAGCTTTTGTATTTTTTTTATTATTTTTTTTTTAGTTTTGGGTGGAGTAGAGAAGGGTTAGATCCAAGGATGCACCTATACCATTTTTTTTTTACAACGAGTACCGATACTTTTTTTTTTTTTTTTTTTTTTAGTACTCGCCGATATCAATTACCAATACCTACCGCTGTTATGATTACACTTCAGCTGTAATCAATGGTACAAAGCATTGAAAAGGTATTTACAAATTATTATTTTTTTTTTTTTTAAAACAATAAACATATAAATGTATGTTAAAGATGTAAAAATATTAATGAGCAAAGCAAACAAGAAATTAAAAAAAAAAATTAATATCAGTTTAACCTCTTGTTTACCGGGCACTGACACCCCCTTCCTGCCCAGACCAATGTTCAGCTTTCAGCGCTGTCACACTTTGAATGACAATTGCGCGGTCATGCTACACTGTACCCGTATGAAATTTTGATCATTTTTTCCCCACAAATAGAGCTTTCTTTTAGTGGTATTTAATCTCCTCTGGGTTTTTATTTTTTGTTAAAAAAAAATGAAAAAAGACCGAAAATTTTGAATAAAAATACAAAACAGTCTTATATTTTGTTATAAAATTTTGCAAACAGGTAATTTTTCTCCTTTATTGATGTACGCTGATGAGGCTGCACTGATGGGCACTGATAGGCTGCACTTATAGGCACTGATAAGGCAGCATTGGTGGGCACTGAGAGGTGGCACTGATGGGCACTGATAGGCTGCACTTATAGGCACTGATAAGGCAGCATTGGTGGGCACTGAGAGGTAGCACTAATAGCTGGCACTGATGGGCACTGATAGGAGGCAGTGATGGGCAGCAGTGATGGACAGCGATGGCAGCACTGCTAGGTGGTACTGATGAGGCATTGATTGGTACCACTGGTGGGCATTGGGAGGTGGCACTCGTGGGCATTGATAGTTGGCACTGATTGGTGGCACTAATATAGACTGGTGGGCACTGATTTGCACTGTGTGGGCACTGGCAGGTGGCACTCATAGGCAGCACTGCTAGGTGGTACTGATATGGCATTGATTGGTACTGTAATGGAAATTTGTAAGTTCTGTAAATAATTGTATTCTATTTTGTATGTATTGCACAGTGAGGGCAGTGTGCAATACATACAATAGAATACAATTATTTACAGAACTTACAAATTTCCTTTACAGTACCACTGGTGGGCTTTGGGAGGTGGCACTCGTAGGCATTAATAGTTGGCACTAATTGGTGGCACTAATATAGACTGGTGGGCACTGATATGCACCGTGTGGGCACTGGCAGGTGGCACTGGTTGGCATAGATGAGGCGGCTGTGCCTCTTCCTCTTTAGGAATGATGTCCCTTCAACAGAAGCCGGTGATCTGCCTTTTTCTCCTCAGCGTGAGGAGAAAAAAAAAAGATTACCGATCTTCTGTTTACATCACGTGATCAGCTGTCATTGGCTGACAGCTGATCACATGGTAAGGGGCCGTGATTGGCCCCTTACTCGGATCTGTGATCACCCGAGTCTCATTGACTCGGTGATCACAGCGCGCGCGGGGAACGTGTAAAGGGAAGGACGTCTATTAACGGCCTCCCGGCAATGTAGGTCTGTGCTGTAGCCGTCAATCGGCTATAGCGCGGACGGGAAAAGGTTAAAAAAATAGAAGTGAAAAAAAAAGAAGTTAATTTTTTATGTACTAGGGTTGCACCAATATTGGTATCGTTGCCGATACTAAGCATTTGCATGAATATCGGTACATTTAGGCTCGGTTATTTCAGCTGTCAGTGGAATTCCTCCACTGACAGCTGAAATGTAAAAAAAAAAAAAAAAAAAGCTATGAATAAGCACCAGGGAAGGTGTGAAACGCGTTAGATGTGCTGTATTTGTACCCCCATTGCTGTATGGATTGTCGTATTTCTATCATGGATAAATATAGGTGATTTTATGGGAGTGCAGCCATCCAGATTTTTCACTATATGTTTCCTGACGCATGCAAGGCCAGCACCCTTTCCATGTGCAGAGATAATGGAGTAGAGGGATTTTGTTATTTGGAGCGGTGTATTTCTTCTATAAAAAGAAACATTGTTTCTTTATGTATCTTTCTGTTTCTTCATGTACAGATCAAAGGGATGGACTTCCATCTGCAGATGAAATAAGTTTATACATATATATATATATATATATATATATATATATATATATATATATATATATATATATATAAATATATTGCTTTTTAACCCCTTATTAACTCTTATTTTACTCTAATCAGCCTTCATTAACTCCTGATTAAATCAGCGTTTCCACGGAAGGCCTGAATTCCACAACCAATTATCAGATCAGAGATTGAAGATAAAGAGCCGTGATCGGAGCTCCAGCAGATTTTACAGCATTAATGAGAAAGATTGTATGTATTGATAATGAAAATTACCATAAAAGGGCATAAAAAAGATTTTTTTTTTTGCAGTAAACAGAAAACTTTGCATATTTATATCTGGTAATCTCCTTTTCATCCTGCAGGTGGAGCTTTAGCTGCTTTATAAAAGTTTTCCTTCATCTCTTTGGCAGCTTTGTTGTAAAGCAGGTTCAGCAGATTGATGTGAATTTTGTTCATACATGCCTCCCGTCTTCCCCCTTCGACTGTTCCAAGATTTCAGTCAGAGAGAGCGTGCCAGGAGTGGATAGCTGAGAGTGCCAGGAGGGGATAGCTGAGAGTGCCAGGAGGAGTTAGCTGAGCGTGCCAGGAGGGGATAGCTGAGCGTGCCAGGAGGGGATAGCTAAGTGTGCCAGGAGGGGATAGCTGAACATAGGAGAGGTTAGCTGAGCGTGCCAGGAGGGGATAGCTGAGCGTGCCAGGAGGGGATAGCTAAGTGTGCCAGGAGGGGATAGCTGAACATAGGAGAGGTTAGCTGAGCGTGCCAGGAGGGGATAGCTGAGCGTGCCAGAAGGGGATAGCTGAGCGTGCCAGGAGGGGATAGCTGAGCATGCCAGGAGGGGATAGCTGAACATAGGAGAGGTTAGCTGAGCTTGCCAGGAGGGGATAGCTGAGCGTGCCAGGAGGAGTTAGCTGAGCGTGCCAGGAGGGGATAGCTGAGCGTGCCAGGAGGGGATAGCTGAGCGTGCCAGGAGGGGATAGCTAAGCGTGCCAGGAGGGGATAGCTGAGCGTGCCAGGAGGGGATAGCTGAGCGTGCCAGGAAGGGATAGCTGAGCGTGCCAGGAGGGGATAGCTGAGCGTGCCAGGAAGGGATAGCTGAGCGTGCCAGGAGGGGATAGCTGAGCATGCCAGGAGGGGATAGCTGATCGTGCCAGGAGGGATAGCTGAGCGCGCCAGGAGGGGATAGCTGAGTGTGCCAGGAGGGGATAGCTGAGTGTGCCAGGAGGGGATAGCTGAGCGTGCCAGGAAGGGATAGCTGAGCGTACCAGGAAGGGATAGCTGAGCGTGCCAGGAGGGGATAGCTGCTGCTCTGCTTTCTGTTTAGATACCCCCAGTGCTCTGAGATTCCTTTGTTGTGTATTAAATATAACTTAAAACAAGGATATAGCAGAAAAACAGTAAGCTTAAAAATAAATAGAATGACCTAAATACTTTCCTGTTAATGTTAAAAATGGAACATTCTAAATAATTTGTAAAAGTTTTTCTTTCTGCATTTGTGGCTTAACAATAATGTAAAACTAAAAGCAAACCTTTGTCTAAGTATTGGATGGTGTGGAGGGGGATTAGAACCCCTGTTAGGTCTTAATTGCTGTCTGTGCCCCTGTTGGGGTATCACCAATGATGAAAAAAAAAAATCCTAAATCTTGGCTTATCACCAGAACAATAATAGAGGGGAAATCTCTGAATGGAGACACTAGATCTGGGGATAACCAGGGATTCCCTCACTTTGAAGAGATTTCCTTTCACTTTCTCTTTTAGCAACAGGTGTGTTGGAAGTGCAACAGTATGTAGTATGCACTCCGAACTATAGATGGCGCTGTAGTGATATACTAGTGTCTGTGTGTTATTTATACATGCTTGTATATTCTGCACAGGAAGGAAGGTTTTGTTTTATTTTGTTTTTTCCCTCTGCTCTCTCCTGTAATGCTGCTCTCACACATGCATGATGTTCTCCTATACAAGTAAAGCTGAATTCTATATTCCTCAGGATCGCTGTGCCTCATCTTATCACATAACCAATAAAGGGAAATCTCAGCAATGGGACATGGATGTAAAAAAAAAACTGACAGAGGTTCCCTTACTCTATTCAAAATGAGAAAAAGGTTTGCCTTCATTTCTGCTTTAATAAAATACCTATTTTCATATTTTGTTGCATCATAGCACTGCTGGTCTCCCGCAGCCTATTTGCAGCCACTTACTGTCTACATGTAATGAGGATGAGATATTTTCATATTTTTTAAACCCAACTTCAGGCATTTTTAAATATTGGTGTCTATGTCCCCAGTTCAGAAGGTTCACCCTCTCTATTTATCCCTGTGACCAATGTCTTTGATACAGAAAGGGGTCCATTAAAATAAAAAAAATAATCTGCATAGCTAATCATCCAGCGAATCTGCATGTACATTCATTCTGTCCGAATTAGGAAAAAAACGTATGTCCTTTAAGGTATTTTCTCTTCTGAATGAATGTTCTTTTATTGTGAGATACCATATTATGACCACTAGATGGACCTGAGGAGCCCAGGAAATACATATAGTACGCCTTTGTAACAAGAGATACAATGTAACAATTTCAGAGAATGCTAGAGGGAATTAGCAAATACAGTGCATACGGAAAGTATTCACAACGCTTCACTTTTTCCACATTTTGTTATATTACAGCCCTTATTCCAAGATGGATTAAAGCGGAGTTCCAGGCTTTTTTTTTTGTTTATTAAAAGTCAGCAGCTACAAAAATTGTAGCTGCTGACTTTTAATAAACAGACACTCACCTGCCCCACGGTCCAGCAATGCGGCCGCACAGAGCCTAGATCCTCTCCCCCCCTCCTCTCCTCTTCCATTGAAACTGTGGGCACCTGGTCGTGACAGCTTGTGGCTTCACGGCCAGGCGCTCACTGCTCATGCGCGAGACGCGCTGCGCTCTCCGAATGGACAGGCAATCTTCTGGGACCTGTGACATGTCCCAGAAGATTGCTGAGAGGGAGGGGCCACCTAGGGGGAGAGGGGGAGTCGCCTAGGCGGCCCGTATTCGGAAGTGGGACAGGAAGTCCCACTCAAAACCAGGCACCCACTCCCCCCCCCCAAAAAAAATTACATGTGGCATGTAAGGGGGCAAGGAGTGCTTAAAGTAGAAGTTCCACTTTTGGGTGGAACTCCGCTTTAATCCATTATTTTCCTCAAAATTCTACAAACAATCTTTGGCAAATTTATTAAACATAAAAATTGAAAACAAATCCCATGTATATAAGTATCACAGACTCCTCCCATGTACATAAGTATCACAGAATCCTCCCATGTACATAAGTATCACAGACTCCTCCCATGTACATAAGTATCACAGGCTCCTCCCATGTACATAAGTATCACAGGCTCCTCCCATGTACATAAGTATCACAGGCTCCTCCCATGTACACAAGTATCACAGGCTCCTCCCACGTACATAAGTATCAGAGGCTCCTCCCGTGTACATAAGTATCACAGACTCCTCCAATGTGCATAAGTATCACAGGCTCCTCCCATGTACGTAAGTATCACAGGCTCCTCCCATGTACATAAGTATCACAGACTCCTCCCATGTTTATAAGTATCACAGACTCCTCCCATGTACATAAGTATCACAGACTCCTCCCATGTACATAAGTATCACATGCTCCTCCCATGTACATAAGTATCACAGACTCCTCCCATGTACATAAGTATCACAGGCTCCTCCCATGTACATAAGTATCACAGACTCCTCCCATGTACATAAGTATCACAGGCTCCTCCCATGTACATAAGTATCACAGACTCCTCCCATGTACATAAGTATCACAGGCTCCTCCCATGTACATAAGTATCACAGGCTCCTCCCATGTACATAAGTATCACAGGCTCCTCCCATGTACATAAGTATCACAGGCTCCTCCCATGTACATAAGTATCACAGGCTCCTCCCATGTACATAAGTATCACAGGCTCCTCCCATGTACATAAGTATCACAGGCTCCTCCCATGTACATAAGTATCACAGGCTCCTCCCATGTACATAAGTATCACAGGCTCCTCCCATGTACATAAGTATCACAGACTCCTCCCATGTACATAAGTATCACAGGCTCCTCCCATGTACATAAGTATCACAGACTCCTCCCATGTACATAAGTATCACAGGCTCCTCCCATGTACATAAGTATCACAGGCTCCTCCCATGTACATAAGTATCACAGGCTCCTCCCATGTACATAAGTATTCACAGCCTTTGCTCAATACTTTGGTGAAGCTCCTTTGGCACCAATTACATCCTCAGGTCTTGTTGAGTATGATGCTACAAGCTCGGCACACCTATTTTTGGGCAGTTTCTCCCATTCTTCTTTGCAGGACCTCTCAAGCTCCAGGTTTGGATGGGAAGCGTCGGTGCACAGCCCTCCCCCTTTTTACTTACCTGAGCCCTCAACATACTGGCACAGCAACATACCCATACAATTGTAACCGCTGTGTTACTTGGTATTGGGCGGCTGTGAGCAGCGCAGATACCATGTGATCGCTGTATGATTATATATCACATAGCAAACAACAGATAAGGAATCTATTCATGACATCATTAATTACCACTCTGTGTGATCTGTGATTGGCCACCAGTGATCACATGGTACCTGGGCCAATCACAGTGTCACAATAGTAAACCACGAGTCATGCATAAAAGCCATTCATGAGAGTTCAAATGTTCGCTGTTACAGTGATCATCGTTGTAACGAGCAATTACTGTGTAAAAAAAATAAAAAACCCTGATTAACCTCCCATGAAAAGTGCCGTGTCACTATGGCGACATGGCACTACTCCGCTGAGAGGTTTAAAAAAAAAAATGTTTGAATAAAATTGATTACATTTTTTTTACATACTGTCACCAGTCAGTATCCCTGATCCACAGTATATAAAATAAATGGGGGAAAAAACAAATTTTATTTAATTTCTTGATTTTTCAAAAAATGATGACATAAAATTACAACTTCAAAAAACTTGCCATGCCTCTTACTAAATACCTTGGACTACCTGCAATCCAAAAAGGGGGTCATTTGGGGGGAGGGGATTTGTACTGTCCTGGCATTTTTGGGCCTCAAGAAATTCTATAGTCTGTCAGTACATCAGAATTGATCAATTTTTTATTTAACCACTTCAGCCCCGGAAGATATGGCTGCTCAATGACCAGGCCATTTTTTGCGATTCGGCACTGCGTCCCTTTAGCTGACAATTGCGCGGTCGTGCGACGTTGTACCCAAACAAAAGTCACGTCCTTTTTTCCCCACAAATTGAGCTTTCTTTTGGTGGTATTTGATCGGTTCTTATTTTTTGCGCTATAAACAAAAAAATAGCGAAAATTTTGAAAAAAAAAACACAATATTTTTTACTTTTTGCTATAATAAATATCCACATTTAAATTAAAAAAAATATAATAATTTTTCCTCAGTTTAGGCCGATACGTATTCTTCTACATATTTTTGGTTAAAAAAAATCGCAATAAGTGTATATTGATTGGTTTGCACAAAAGTTATAGCGTCTACAAAATAGGGGATAGATTTATAGCATTTTTATTTATTTTTATTTTTTTACTGGTAATGGCGGCGATCTGCAATTTTTATCGACATTATGGCGGACACATCGGACACTTTTGACACATTTTTGGGACCACTGGTATTTATACAGCGATCAGTGCTATAAAAATGCACTGATTACTGTAAAAATGTCACTGGCAGGGAAGGGGTTAACACTAGGGGGCGATCAAGGGGTTAAATGTGTTCCCTCAGTGTGTGTTCTAACTGAAGGGGGGGAGGGGACTGACTAGAGGAGATGACAGATCGTGGTTCCCAGCTATTAGGAACTCATGATCTGTCTCTCCTCACAGAACAGAGATTTGTGTGTTTACACACACACGGCCCTGCTCTGGCTCTCGTGCCTGTGATCGCTCGTGGCCTGGCGGCCATCGCGACAGTCGGCCACGAGCATCGGCACCCCCCGCAGTGCAGCGAGCGTTCCTGCTTAAAGGAGTCGATGTACAGCTACGACGGCTTGCGGGATCGTGCCGACCTGCTGCAGTATAATGACGGCGGCTGGTCGGCAAGCGGTTAAAGAGGTTGTAAACGTAAAAAAAAAAAAAAAAAAAGGCAAAGGCGTTGCATACTAGCTCATTATGAAGTATTAACCTTAGAACGAAGCCTTCCAGCGGCACCCGCACACCGCTGAAGTGGATGACATCTTTCCGGGAGTTGCTTCCGGGTTTGCGGGCTTTGCGCTGTGAGTTGCCGTAGCCCTGGTGACGTCACTCCCACGCATGCGTGAGGGAGCCGCCGCTCACAGCACAGGGCGCATGCGCCAGTCATGTCACTGGCTGCATGTAATGTAATTATCTCCTAATGGCGCACATTTAGGGGATATTTACAATATCTATAGGTAAGCCTTATTATAGGCTTACCTATAGAGGTACATGTTGGCAGAGGAAGTTTACTTCCTCTTTAAAGCGGAACCTTCAGTCATTTTTTCATCTTTCCATCTATTAAATCTTCTGCCCTTGTTGTTGTTGTTTTAACTTTGGATAGTAAAACATTTTTTTTCTGCCAGTAAATCCCTTATACAGCCCACTTCTTGTTTCTTGTCTGGTCATTAGCCTAGGCCTATGACATCATACACAGCTCTCTCTCTCTCTCTCTCGTGAGCGTTTGCCAGGAAGGGAGTCATAAGAGGGCCAATGAGAGCTGCAGAGCTGGAGGTGTGTCTCCTGTGTGTGTGTCTGTGTAAATCCAGGAAGTAGAACAGGCAGCAGTTCCAGCTGCCCACAGTTAAAATGGCTGCAGCCAGACTCAGTGAAGGGAGATTTCTGCAGCATATTTGGCAAGTACAGAATCGCAGTATATATAGAATAATATGCAAAGTGGTTGGGGGGAAGCTTCAGAATGGCAAAGATGTTTTTATTACAAATTATGTGAGCAGACTGCAGTTCCTCTTTAATACATCATCATTTGTAGAGTTTATCATTTTCAGACAAACTAAATTATGTGCACTATTTTTTTTTTACCAAGAAAAAAAAAATGTAGCAGAATACATTTTGGCCTAAATCTATAAAGAAAGATTATTTGTTTGCAAAACATTACAACAGAAACCAAGAAAAACATGTTTTATTTAAAATGTTCAATATTTTTTAATTTATATAGCAAAAAATAAAAAAAAACCCAGAGGTGATCAAATATCACCAAAAGAAAGCTCTATTTGTGGGGAAAACAAAATGATAATGATATTGTTCCAAACACTGCCATGAAGACCAAGGAACTCTCCAAACAAGTAAGTGACAATGTTGTTGAGAAGTGCGTATGTATTCACCCCCTTTGTTATGAAGCCCATAAAAAGCTCCGGTGCCACCAATTACCTTCAGAAGTCACATAATTGGTGAAATGATGTCCACCTGTGTGCAATCTAAGTGTCACATGATCTGTCATTACATAGACACACCTTTGTGAAAGGCCCCAGAGGCTGCAACACCTAAGCAAGAGGCACCACTAACCAAACACTGCCATGAAGACCAAGGAACTCTCCACACAAGTAACGGACAATGTTGTGGAGAAGTACAAGTCAGGGTTAGGTTATAAAAAAACATCCAAATCTTTGATGATCCCTAGGAGCGCCATCAAATCTATCATAACCAAATGGAAAGAACATGGCACAACAGCAAACCTGCCAAGAGACGGCCGCACACCAAAACTCACGGAGCGGGCAAGGAGGGCATTAATCAGAGAGGAGCACAGAGACCTAAGGTAACCCTGGAGGAGCTGCAGAGTTCCACAGCAGAGACTGGAGTATCTGTACATAGGACAACATCAAGCCGTACGCTCCATAGAGTTGGGCTTTATGGCAGAGTGGCCAGAAGAAAGACATTACTTTCAGCAAAAAACAAAATGTTACGTTTTGAGTTTGTGAAAAGGCATGTGGGAGACTCCCAAAATGTATGGAGGAAGGTGCTCTGGTCTGATGAGACTAAAATTGAACTTTTTGGCCATCAAAGAAAACGCTATGTCTGGTGCAAACCCAACACATCACATCACCCAAAGAACACCATCCCCACTGTGAAACATGGTGGTGGCAGCATCATGCTGTGGGGATGTTTTTCAGCAGTCGGGACTGGGAAACTGGTCAGAGTTGAGGGAAAGTTGGATGGTGATAAATACAGGGATATTCTTGAGCAAAACCTGTAGCACTCTGTGTGTGATTTGAGGCTAGGACGGAGGTTCACCTTCCAGCAGGACAATGACCCCAAACACACTGCTAAAGCAACACTTGAGTGGTTTAAGGGGAAACATGTAAATATGATGGAATGGCCTAGTCAAAGCCCAGACCTCAACCCAATAGAAAATTTGTGGGCAGATTTAAAGATTGCTGTTCACAAGCGCAAACCATCCAACTTGAAGGAGCTGGAGCAGTTTTGCAAGGAGGAATGGACAAAAATCCCAGTGGTAAGATGTGGCAAGATCATAGAGACTTATCCAAAGCGACTTGGAGCTGTGATAGCCGCAAAAGGTGGCTCTACAAAGTATTGACTTTAGGGGGGTGAATAGTTATGCACATTGACTTTTTCTATTATTTTGTGTTCTGTAAATTAAATGATGCAAATGCTCAAACAATCCATGTTAATTCCAGGTTGTGAGGCAACAAAACACAAAAAATGCCAAAGGGGATGAATACTTTTGCAATGCACTGCATATTCATTTGCATATATGTCTTCATGCACTTGGTCATCCTGTGCTTAAACCTAGCGCTGCACTCTATTTTTTTGCATCAATGTAAATATTGTCACTATTAATAATAAACACAATAATAATATTGATAATAATATGATACATTGTTTTCTTTTACACATATTACTGTATCTTCCATCGTTTCTTTATTCTCCTTGGAAGACAAGTCTACCTTCTGATAGAGGAATTCCTGACATTCGTCTTTCTCTCACATGTGACAATCTCACTCTGTATCGGAATCCTTGCTGTCTAAATACGGAAGGGAAGATGTCAGTTGCGCCCCCCCCCCCCCCCCCGCCCTCCTCCCTGAGACGCCATTTCTAAGCTGACACACTAAATTGTCGGCCGCACTAACAATCTTGTATTAGAATTGACTGGTAAATGTTATGTTGGCCATCAGAGATTTCAGGAAAAATAGAAATATGAAGGAATTACGGCGTGTACGGACGGGGGAGGACGGCGGTCATAAACTGGCGTCTAAACATGGTTTTTGATGCTCCATGGAGCGCGGCGGGTCGTTTCTTTGTTAAGAGGCGGATTGGGGAAAATATGAAGTTTAAAGCTCTCATCGCCGAGCCTCCTGCAGGAAGACGGACTATTAGGACGGAACAGTAAATGCTCCATCGGGGACACGAGTCCTACAACTCAATTACAGGGAAGACGTTACTTTTTATTTTTTATTTTTTTCGTTTAACCTTTATTGTTTATAAAATAAAAAATTGCAACAAATCTTCCAAAGCACCTCTATGGGGAGCTGCCGGTCCTTGCTCCTGGTGGAAAGATGTGATGGGGGCTTCTGATCTGAGGAAGAGGGGGGGGGGGACCTGGATGTAAAAGAGGAGACTTCTGATGTAAATTGAGGACTCTGATGTGAAAGGAGGACTGTGGTAGAAAGGGAGGGGGCTTTGATCTGAAAAGAGGACTGTGGTGGAAAGGGAGGGGGGCTTTGATCTGAAAAGAGGATTGTGGTGGAAAAGGAGGGGGCTTTGATGTGAAAGGAGGACTGTGGTGGAAAGGGAGGGGGGCTTTGATCTGAAAAGAGGACTGTGGTGGAAAGGGAGGGGGGCTTTGATGTGAAAGGAGGACTGTGGTGGAAAGGGAGGGGGGGCTTTGATGTGAAAGGAGGACTGTGGTGGAAAGGGAGGGGGGCTTTGATGTGAAAAGAGGACTGTGGTGGAAAGGGAGGGGGGTTTTGATGTGAAAAGAGGACTGTGGTGGAAAGGGAGGGGGGCTTTGATGTGAAAAGAGGACTGTGGTGGAAAGGGAGGGGGGTTTTGATGTGAAAAGAGGACTGTGGTGGAAAGGGAGGGGGCTTTGATCTGAAAAGAGGACTGTGGTGGAAAGGGAGGGGGGCTCTGATGTGAAAGGAGGACTGTGATGGAAAGGGAGGGGGTTCTGATGTAAAATGGGGACCAGTGGCGGGTGTTTTTTTTTTTGGGGGGGGGGCGGCAAACAACCACGCCCTGCCCCCTGGTCACTCGAGGGCACCCTATTCCCACCCCGTGCTGTCTATCAGTCGGTGATCCAGCCCTGCACTTACCCCTTCTAAGTTGTAGGCGGCAGTGGCGACCCATCCATTAGGGGCGCTCACTCTCTCCAGGCCACCCCCTATATGTTAATGAATAGTTTAATTACTATTCATATGTCCGGCCCCTTTCGGATCACCGGGTGCATGAATTACAGCAGCCGGGGATTTTTTTGAAGCACCCGATGAGGCTCTAATAGGCTTCAAAATAGGGTGGGCTCAGGACGCAGAGAATGCGACCGGAGCCCACCCAGGTGTTTTACAACAGCGAATGAATATTTGCTGTTGAAACACTGATCCTCAAGCCGGCCAATCAGAAGCGGGTGTGAGACCCGTTTTCCCATTGGCCGAAAAGAGAAGACTTCCGATTGGCCACCGAGGAAGAGGAAGGAAACGGACGCCGCCACTGTGGAGAGCAGGAGAACGGGAGGTCGCCACCGCTGCCGCTGAGCAGGGGGAAGTCGCTGGTGATGGGGTAAGTGCTACAGACCGACCGAGGGGAAGGGTAGCATACTGTTTGCCCCCCCCCCCAAAAAAATATATTCCACCAGCTGCCATTGGCGGGCGGGCAGAGCTCCTAAGGGCAGCGGGTGGTGGCTTCCATTGCTTCTCCTCTGCATCACGGCGGCTTCCGCCGTGGGTCTCCTCCCTCCTCCCCCTAGGTGTCCAATAGGATCGTCTGTCCTTTCAGCCAATCAGGTGACGGGTCTCAGGACCCGCCTCTTGATTGGCCGGGAGAAGGATCAGTGTGACAATAGCGAATATTCATAGATGTGGAATGGGGACTCTGATGTAAAGATGGACTTCTAAGGAAGGGAAGACGTTGGCACATTGGGGGCACTTCTGATGTGAAAGAGGGGCTCTGATAGAAGGGTGTACTTCTAATGTGAAGTTATTTCTTGGAGTATGATTATTTATTAGTTTTAATCTTTTATCAAACATATTTTTTTCTACTTTTTTTTAACTTTGTCTTTAGTTATACTTTAATTAAAGTGAATCTGGGAAGTATAAAGTTGCTATTAATTATCTTTTGTGGAAGGATAGCAGATGAGAGATACTACAGTATATTGGTTATAAGGGCTTTTGGATATATACAGTCTAAAGCTAAATTGAGATTTGATGTCAAAATAACATTGATACATTATATTGATTTCACTGGTTTATGGTTATATACAGTATATTGGTTATCCGGGTTTTGGTTATATACAGCAGGGCCGATCCTGGGCGGGTGCACGGGGTGCAGTGCACCCGGGCGCCACAGAGGTGGAGGCGCTGAAGCGTCAGAGTGCTCCCCTCCCT
The DNA here is from genome assembly GCA_037952835.1 of Lithobates septentrionalis. NCBI lineage: Eukaryota > Metazoa > Chordata > Amphibia > Anura > Ranidae > Lithobates > Lithobates septentrionalis. The sequence goes on along the minus strand of JBBDGP010003952.1, from coordinate 22,597 downwards.
CCTCCTCTCCTATAGAGTACATTGATTATACGGGTTTTGGTTACAATATTTTGGTTATAAGGGTTTGTGGTTATATACAGTATATTGGCTATAAGGGTTTTGGTTACAATATATTTGTTATGATGGTTTTGGTTATATACAGTATATTGATAAGGGTTTATGGCTATATATAATATTTTGATTATAAGGGTTTATGGTTATATACAGTATATTGGTAATACAGGTTTTAGTTTTAGTATATTGATTATAAGGGTTTTGGTTATATATGGTATATTGGTTATACGGGTTTTAGTTAAATACATTTTATTGGTTATAAGGGTTTATGGCTATATATAATATTTTGATTATAAGGGTTTATGGTTATATACAGTATATTGGTAATACAGGTTTTAGTATATTGATTATAAGGGTTTTGGTTATATATGGTATATTGGTTATACGGGTTTTAGTTAAATACATTTTATTGGTTATAAGGGTTTGGGATATATATACAGTATATTGGTTATACAGATTTTGGTTATATACAGTATATTGGTACAGGTTTGGGTTATATACAGTATATTGGTTATACAGATTTTGGTTATATATAGTATATTGGTTATACAGATTTTGGTTATATACAGTATATTGGTTATACAGATTTTGGTTATATACAGTATATTGGTAATACAGATTTTGGTTATATATCGTATATTGGTTATAAGAGTTTTTGCCTTCCTGCAGGTTTCCAGGTCAGAGAATTCAGGCTTTTATTACATTTATTTTTCTCAGGTATGTTTCCTTTTTAAATAACTTAGAAATTATATAAACAATTTTTTTTCCCCACTTTGACAATATTGATCTCCGGCACATAAATCTTGGAGCTGTAAAACCTCCAGAAATGGGAAATGCGGTGACAGCGCTCGTCAGTCATGCCCTCATCTGGGTAATTAAGTCGATGTCACTCAGTAATTGCTGAAATGTAAATGACACTTTTTCGGTAATTGGCTGCAGATTAATAGAAGAGTATCAATTAAACCCGGACTGTAATTGATGACATTGTAAGCCGATTAGCCGGCGCTCTGGTAATGCTCGACATTCTAAGCCAATTAACATTGATCCTGTTTATGACGACCCCCCCCCCCCCCCCTAAAGGACTCACTTCCACTTAAAGAGGAAACAATTTTCTTTTGAATGTTTTAGATATAATGAAATGTGATTAGCTTCACGAAAATGATTTTGGTAATGCGGCAAAATGTTTTAAAATCGCAGCCCTAATTGTTTGTTTAATATACAGACTCTGCTTAAAGGATAAGTTCACCTTTTTTAAAAAAAAAATAATAATAAGTGCAGTTTTTTTGCAATTATAATATAATAATATATTATAATAATTTGTTTTTATAATAATATTATTTTATTACATTTTTTTGTTTGTTTGCTTCTATGGAGCCTGCAGAGCATTGCATAGCATAAAGAAAAACCACCCCACATTTATAGGTGAGAACTGCGCTGGAATTAGACTCCAAAAAAAACAAAATGACATAAATTGTATATAATAAATAATGTTGAACGTGACCTCATAACATAGATTAATGCCAATGTGAAAGTTCAATAAAGTTTAATAAAGTTCAATGTTCAATAAAACAAATCAAATAGTGATGATAAATAAAGTGTCTATGCTTTCTATAAAGTGCCAACATTCCTTGTAAGAAAAGTGTTCCATGTGTTGTTCCAAATCCACTGGTCTCCCTGTGACCACACTAAACACTCACCAGAGCCTGAGAACCTACTTTGCCGTGGGTCATTCATTGTACGCTTATGGGATATGCCAATCTGCCTGGCTCCACACCTTGGATCCCGGATCACCTCCACCAGCAACTTCTTTGTCTACATGCACTCAGAACTAGGGATGAGCCGAACACCCCCCTGTTCGGTTCGCACCAGAACATGCGAACAGGAAAAAAATTCGTTCGAACACGCGAACACCGTTAAAGTCTATGGGACACGAACATGAATAATCAAAAGTGCTAATTTTAAAGGCTAATATGCAAGTTATTGTCAATAAAAGTGTTTGGGGACCTGGGTCCTGCCCCAGGGGACATGGATCAATGCAAAAAAAAGTTTTAAAAACGGCCGTTTTTTCAGGAGCAGTGATTTTAATAATGCTTAAAGTCAAACAATAAAAGTGTAATATCCCTTTAAATTTCGTACCTGGGGGGTGTCTATAGTATGCCTGTAAAGGGGCGCATGTTTCCCGTGTTTAGAACAGTCTGACAGCAAAATGACATTTTGAAGGAAAAAACTCATTTAAAACTACCGCGGCTATTGCATTGCCGACAATACACATAGAAGTTCATTGATAAAAACGGCATGGGAATTCCCCACAGGGCAACCCCGAACCAAAATTAAAAAAAAAAAATGATGTGGGAGTCCCCCTAAATTCCATACAAGGCCCTTCAGGTCTGGTATGGATATTAAGGGGAACCCCAGCCAAAATTTAAAAAAAAAATTGACGTGGGGTTCCCCCTAAATTCCATACCAGACCCTTCAGGTCTGGTATGGATTTTAAGGGGAACCCCGCGCCCAAAAAAAAAAAAAAAACGGCGTGGGGTCCCCCTAAAAATCCATACCAGACCCTTATCCGAGCACGCAACCTGGCAGGCCGCAGGAAAAGAGGGGGGGACGAGAGTGCGGCCCCCCCCCCCCTCCTGAACCATACCAGGCCACATGCCCTCAACATTGGGAGGGTGCTTTGGGGTAGACAGTTTTTGACAATTCCTTTATTTAAATGCTTCTTCTTTCTTCCTTCATCTTCTTCTTCTTCTGGTTCTTCTGGCTCTTCTGGTTCTTCCTCCGGCGTTCTCGTCCAGCATCTGCTCCGCGGCGTCTTCTATCTTCTTCTCCTCGGGCCGCTCCGCACCCATGGCATGAGGGGGGAGGCTCCCGCTCTTCTCTTCATCTTCTTCTTCATCTTCATCTTCTTCTTCATCTTCTTCTTCTTCTTCTTCTTCTCTTCTTCATCTCTTCTTCCTTCTTCATTTCTTCTGCGGGCCGCTCCGCATCCATGCATGGAGGGAGGCTCCCGCTGTGTGACGGCGTCTCTTCGTCTGACGGTTCTTAAATAACGGGGGGCGGGGCCACCCGGTGACCCCGCCCCCCTCTGACGCACGGGACATGACGGGACTTCCCTGTGGCATTCCCCGTGACGTCACAGGGAAGTCCCGTCAATTCACCGTGCGTCAGAGGGGGGCGGGGTCACCGGATGGCCCCGCCCCCCGTTATTTAAGAACCGTCAGACGAAGAGACGCCGTCACACAGCGGGAGCCTCCCTCCATGCATGGATGCGGAGCGGCCCGCAGAAGAAATGAAGAAGGAAGAAGAGATGAAGAAGAGAAGAAGAAGAAGAAGAAGAAGAAGAAGATGAAGAAGAAGATGAAGATGAAGAAGAAGATGAAGAGAAGAGCGGGAGCCTCCCCCCTCATGCCATGGGTGCGGAGCGGCCCGAGGAGAAGAAGATAGAAGACGCCGCGGAGGAGATGCTGGACGAGAACGCCGGAGGAAGAACCAGAAGAGCCAGAAGAACCAGAAGAAGATGAAGGAAGAAAGAAGAAGCATTTAAATAAAGGAATTGTCAAAAACTGTCTCTTGTCATTTTTAACATTTTTGACAGTTTTTTAGTGAAATGGTAGGGGTAAGTACCCCCTTACCATTTCACACAGGGGGGGGCCGGGATCTGGGGGTCCCCTTGTTAAAGGGGGCTTCCAGATTCCGATAAGCCCCCCGCCCGCAGACCCCCACAACCACCGGCCACGGTTGTGGGGATGAGGCCCTTGTCTTCATCAACATGGGGACAAGGTGTTTTGGGGGGCTACCCCAAAGCACCCTCCCAATGTTGAGGGCATGTGGCCTGGTACGGTTCAGGAGGGGGGGGGGGCCGCACTCTCGTCCCCCCCTCTTTTCCTGCGGCCTGCCAGGTTGCGTGCTCGGATAAGGGTCTGGTATGGATTTTTAGGGGGACCCCACGCCGTTTTTTTTTTTTTTTTTGGCGCGGGGTTCCCCTTAAAATCCATACCAGACCTGAAGGGTCTGGTATGGAATTTAGGGGGAACCCCACGTCAATTTTTTTTTTAAATTTTGGCTGGGGTTCCCCTTAATATCCATACCAGACCTGAAGGGCCTTGTATGGAATTTAGGGGGACCCCCACATCATTTTTTTTTTATTATTTTGGTTCGGGGTTCCCCTGTGGGGAATTCCCATGCCGTTTTTATCAATGAACTTCTATGTGTATTGTCGGCAATGCAATAGCCGCGGGTAGTTTTAAATGAGTTTTTTCCTTCCAAATGTCATTTTGCTGTCAGACTGTTCTAAACACAGGAAACATGCGCCCCTTTACAGGCATACTATAGACACCCCCCAGGTACGAAATTTAAAGGGATATTACACTTTTATTGTTTGACTTTAAGCATTAATAAAATCACTGCTCCTGAAAAAACGTCCGTTTTTAAAACTTTTTTTTGCATTGATCCATGTCCCCTGGGGCAGGACCCGGGTCCCCAAACACTTTTTATGACAATAAATTGCATATAAGCCTTTAAAATTAGCACTTTTGATTTCTCCCATAGACTTTTAAAGGGTGTTCCGCGGCATTCGAATTTGCCGCGAACACCCCAAATTGTTCGCTGTTCGGCGAACTTGCGAACAGCCAATGTTCGAGTAGAACATGAGTTCGACTCGAACTCGAAGCTCATCCCTACTCAGAACTATAAACAGTGGAAAACTTTCATTGTACACCATGTAAAACTTTGTTTGCACACATGCATTGACAAAACTCGGCAGGTAATAAACTCACATTAAGTGGTGTCTAACCAGCACCTCTACATATAGCGTATATGAACGATCCCCCGCTCAGCTTCCCCTCATTCCACTGTGAATAGAAATGAAAACCAGAAGTGACGATATTACCCAGGCCGGAATTGATGTGTCTCGAACTCTGCCTTGACGAGTTTCGCCCAATCAGTGGCATCCTCAGGATAGCTAGCATAGCTAGAGAGGAGAAGCCAGACAAGACAAGGAGGGTCAGTGCCAGATAAAAATTGACAGAAAGTCAAGGAGAGCTGCCAAGTGTCCATGTCAGGGCCAAACTGGACTGAGCTTCACACTGGAGTCTGTAGAAGAAATGTAGTGAGCAGTGGCGGCTGGTTTTTTTTTATTTTTATTTTGGGAGCGGCGGCAAACCCCCCCAGGAGGACTGTTGGGACACCAAAGTCCCGCACTTACCCCACCTAGGAAGCGGACGGGCGGGCAGCGTGTCCCGGTGAGCGCCAGCTTTCTTCCTCCTCCTGTGGTGTGGATCATGACGGCTTCCACCGTGCATCCCCCTCCTCCTTGGCTTCCAATAGGATCGCCAGACCTTTCAGCCAATCGGGAAACAGGTATCAGACCCGCGCTTCCTGATTGGCAGAGAGGCAATTCAGTGTAATGGCCCGGTTCACACTGGTGCGATGCGAGAACACTGCGAATCCACTGGTTCCTGCATCGCACCGATTTGCATGTCAGTTCATGCTGCCATATGCGAATCGCTGGGGAGTGTCAATACATTGTTAACGACACCCCCAGTTCAGCTCGCATATCGCACTGCGAGCTGCCAGTTCGGACATGAATCGGATCGCATATGTGTGAACAGAAAAAAGGGTCCTGTGTGTGTTTGCACCGAATGCGGTGCATGTAATGTGAATGGTAGTGTGCCGCGAATTACATGCGATGTCTGACATCGCACAAGTGTGAACCGGGCCTTAGAAAAGTGAATATTCACTTGCTTTTCTAACACACCTGGGTGGGTTACGAGCGCAATGCTCTGCCCCACGAGTCCACCCTATTTTGAAGCCTATTAGAGCCTAAGGCTCTGATCAGGTGCTTGAAAAAAAACACCCCCCCCCCCCTCTGTAATTCATTCGCCCGGCATCCTGAAAGGGGCCGGACACATGAATAGGGGGTGGTATGCATGAATCTCTCCATTAATCATAGCGGGTGGCATGGATAGAGGGGGCAGCGCCCGTACACCCTTAACCACTTCCCTACCCGGCCATAGTATAATGACGTCCACAGATGGGATCTCCCATCCTGGGTGGACGTCATATGACGGCCTGGGATTCCCGTTGCTCGGGACCCGGTGCGTGTGCCCGGCGGCCGCGATGTCTGCCGGGCACCCGCGATTGCCCGTTAACTGGGCCGGACTGTGGATCTGTCAGTTGTGAGGAGACCGATCTGTGTTCCCAGTACAGCGGAACACTGATCAGTCTCCTCCCCTTGTATGTCCCCTCCCCCTACAGTTAGAAACACTCCCTTAGGAAACATATTTAACCCCTTGTGTCCCCCTAGTGGTTAACCCCTTCCCTGCCTGTCACATTTACACAGTAATCAATGCAATTTTATAGCATTGATCGCTGTATAAATGTGAATGGTCCCAAAAATGTGTCAAAAGTGTCCGATGTGTCCGCCATAATGTCGCAGTCACGAAAAAAAATCGCGATCGCCGCTATTACTAGTTAAAAAAATAAATAAATATTTTTTTTTTAAAAATGCCATAAATCTATCCCGTATTTTGTAGATGCTATAACTTTTGCGCAAACCAATCAATATACGCTTATTGCAATTTTTTTACCAAAAATATGTAGAAGAATACATATCGGCCGAAACTGAGGAAAAAATTAGTTTTTTTTAAAAAAAATTGGGATATTTATTATAGCAAAAAGTAAAAAATATTGTGTTTTTTTCAAAATTGTCGCTCTTTCTTTTGTTTATAGCGCAAAAGATAAAAACCGCAGAGGTGATCAAATACCACCAAAAGAAAGCTCTATTTGTGGGAAAAAAAGGACGTCAATTTTGTTTGGTTAAATTGTCGTTTAAAGTGCGACAGCGCTGAAAACTAGAAATTGGTCTGGGAAGGAAGGGGGTGAAAATGCCCTGTATTGAACCGGTTAATGGACGAGCCGCACCCGGTAAGTGAGGAACAAAGCAAAGGTGAAGACAGGAGGAGAACTAGCCAGCTTAGGACAACAGGTGGTCCGATCCATAGAATTCAGGGTAGAGGTTAGGAATAAATGGATAGAGGGAGATCGGGAATAGGAATACAGCATGTAGGCAAGTGCCGTCTACTTTCTCCACAGCAGGTTGCACTTTTCTGTAGCAGCAATGCAGTTGAAGAGGAAGTCAAGAGGAACATTTCATCTCTGGTTACCTGGGTCACTGGGGAAGCTATCCAATTGGATGCTGCTGCCCCATGTGACTCCAGCAGCCATCTTGGATCAGGCAGAGCCTTTTTAAACCTGGTTCTCAGGTTTGGTGCGCATTTTGCAAGTAGTAGAGTGGGGACTGGTACCCCGCCTGGTAGGGACAAAACTAGCAGCAGGGAAAGGTTCCTGATGAGGAGGGAAAGCATAGGGCTTGCAACTTCTCTGGACATCTACCTGCTTGGGCACAAGATGACCAAGCCGCACTCCGCCCCTCTCAACAGGCGCTGTCAGTTTGGCTGAATCCTGCTCTCTACATGATATTAGACTGGTCAGTGTTCCTGGTTGGAATGGTTTTCCACCAGGTTGTTTGTGAATGTATGTGTTATTACCGGCGCACCAAGCTGCACCCAGGGGCGGACTGACCATTGAGCCACTCGGGCACTGGTTGCCAGCCTCAGTAAAACCAGGGACAGTATGTATAAATCTGTGGGTTTTTTTCATCTGTCTGTGTATACTGTGTGTACATGTATGTGTATACTGTGTGATTGTATACTGTGTGTGTGTATACTGTATGGCCCCATAATCTCTAATTGCCTGGGGGCCCCATAGTCCCCTATTGCCCGGGGGCCCCATGAGTTATCAGTCCGCTCCTGGCTGCACCCCATCTACAAGCTCAGTCTGGGTACACTGAAAGCAGGTAAGAATCAGGAGTCGGAAGAGCTAGAGAAGAATGACTAAACATCTATATAGTATATCTGAAGGCCTTCTTTGACTTTACCCCACAGCTGTGAAGAAGGGAGGCCCCCCAACCTGTGCAGCATGTTGGCTGAATCTCATTTGTTTTATAAATAAAGAAAAGTGTTCTTCACACTGGAAAGCCTTTGACCACCTATTGTGCTGCTCCTCACCCCCCAACACTTGATCTACAAATCTGGAGGACATGTTTCCTCAAAGGTCCCTCCAAGAGTTGGCCCGCCACGGGAATTTCCTCCAACAAGTTATCCCTCACCCATTCTGAAATCAGAATAAGACCCAAATCAATTTTGCAGCTTTAGCCCAGTGCCTCAGGACGACGTCATCTGTGACGAAACGAGTAGGGAGGAGCAACATGCTGACGCCCAGTGACCTTGATGGGGTAAGTGCAGGGCTTGCGAATGGGGCTGGCGAGCGGGTAAGTGGGTCCTGAGATCGGATTGGCTGGGAGGAGAAGTGACCGGCTTGGCCCGAAGGAGAAGCCATGGGGAAGCCGCCGAAGCCGCCAGTGACCTGGATAGGGGGAAGTGCGGGGCTTGCAGGCTGGCTTGCGAGCGGGGCCTGCAAGTGGGCTTGCAAATGGGGCTGGGAAGCGGGCGAGTGGGTCCTGAGACCGGATCGGCCAGAAGGAGAAGCGACCGGAGTGGCCAGGAGGAGAAGCCGGGGGAAGCTGCCAGTGACCTGGACGGGGTAAGTGCAGGGCTGGCGGGCTTGGGAACGGAGCTGGCGAGCGGGCGAGTGAACGGGGCTGGCGAGTGGGTCCTGAGACTGGATTGGCCGGGAGGAGAAGCAACCGGAGTGGCCAGGAGGAAAAGCCGGGGGAAGCTGCCAGTGACCTGGATGGGGTAAGTGCAGGGCTGGCGGGCTTGCATACGGGGCTGGCGAGCGGGCGAGCGAGCGAACGGGGCGGGCGAGCGAACGGGGCTGGCGAGCGGGCGAGCGAACGGGGCTGGCGAGCGGGCAAGCGAACGGGGCTGGCGAGTGGGTCCTGAGACCGGATTGGCCGGGAGGAGAAGCGACCGGATTTGGCTGGGAGGAGAAGCCGGGGGAAGCTGCCAGTGACCTGGATGGGGTAAGTGCAGGGCTGGCGGGCTTGCATACGGGGCTGGCGAGCGGGCGAGCGAGCGAACGGGGCGGGCGAGCGAACGGGGCTGGCGAGCAGGCGAGCGAACGGGGCTGGCGAGCGGGCAAGCGAACGGGGCTGGCGAGTGGGTCCTGAGACCGGATTGGCCGGGAGGAGAAGCGACCGGATTGGCTGGGAGGAGAAGCCGTCAAAGCCGCCAGTGACCTGGATGGGGTAAGTGTGGGGTTGGCAGGCTTGCGAACGGGGCTGGTGAGCGAACGGGGCTAGTGAGCGGGCGGGGGGGGGTTTGTTTGCCCCCCAAAATAAATGGAGCACCAGTTGCCACTGTTACATAGACATGGCCCACTGTTGTCCCCATTAGAAAACCCCCTTCCTCCCCCCAAGAAATACTGTGCAGGCATTGCTTGCTGCAAAAAGGCTACAGAAGATCAGCAGCCCGGAGATGTAAAGGATAAAGAAAGGTGATAAAAAAATAAAAAGAGATTTTATACATTTCTGAAACACAAAGCGTGCATTAAATGCAGGTAAGATAATCATATAAATCGTCTGTATAATGTAATTATCGAATAAAAATATTCCGCTGTTATATGTCAGGCCAAAGTATATCAGGCTCCGAATTTTTTTCCAAGTGCCTTTTAATGGCATTGTTGGATCGTACATTTGATCCAGACAAGCATTACATAAAATATGAGGTAATTGGCTGTCTGTGGAACAATCACATCCCGCTGATGGATCGTCCTTTATCCATCTGCTTATATATTCCAACGAAAGGAAACACAGGAACGTCCCCCCGCCGCTCCCCGGGACCTATAGAGGGAACTATACGGGGCGCGCACGATTGGAGTTCCGCCGTACCTAATGACTCTTAAGAATAAATTAAGTCCTTTAATTAAAACCATCATAATGGCGCGCACTTCCAAGAAACAATTAGATTTACATTTATGCAATGACCAGAAATTACGAATAAAATAATACATTTAAGAAGAGCGAAGAAAATGATATTCTGGCTGCTGGCAAAGAAAATCGCTGATTCTAAAACATTTCATCGTGACTTTTTTTTTTTTTTACATATAAAATGTGCATTTTAATTGTACTTCTCTTCTGAGGATGAATAGGCGCGTGTTTTATTTGTATTTAAAATTTTTATATGGCGCTCGCTGAAGACCGATCGCGGCCTCAAAAAGCAGCGCAAATTACTTTTCTCGTTCCGCCGCGAGTTCGGGGGGGGGGGAGACAACAGAGGAATTTTAATCGCGATTGACATCGGGAACTCATCAAAATCTAACTGCGGGGAAAAAAATGGCGGCTTTAAAAGACACACATCTGTGGAAGAGAATGTGTAGCCACGCCCCCCTTTTCCGCATGTCATCTTTGAACAGAGATAAGCAGAGGTGGAGGAACTCCTCCCTTCCCGAGTCACCCCTTGACTCCGCCCCTTACCCACCTCCGAGCAACCATTCCTTTGTCCACCCCCTTTACCCCTTTAAAGAATACAGAACCAAGTATCATTTTGTAATGGAATTTGTTAATGATAACAAGAAAGGCAGTAAAATAAATCTAGCAACAATGGACACCCCAGTGACAATAGATCCACCCTAGCAACCATGGGCTCCCAAAAAAAACAGCATCGATAGACCCTCCAACAGCCAGGAACATTAGACCCTAACCTCTACAGTAGATCCCTCCCAGCACTGATTGACCCCCTGCAACATGAGACCCACCCCAGCAACAATAGATCCTCCACCGGCAACAATAGACCCCACTGCAAAGAATAGATCCCCTCCAGCAACAATAGATTCCCCAGCAGCCAGCATCAATAGACCCTCAAGCAGTCAGCAACAAAGACCCCTCCCTCAACAGTAGATCTCTCCCTGCAATGATTCATCCCCCCCCCCCAGGAACATAAGACCCACCCCCCAGCCAGATTCCCCCACAAGCAACAGAAGACCTCCCCAGCAACAAAAGACCCCCTTCCTCCCCAAAAATAGATCCCCCTTCAACAATAGATCTCCCCCAGCATCAATAGACCCTCCAGCACACCCCAGCACCCATTGCTATTACATACATTTAGTTGTGGAGGTGTTTGAACCCCTACCCCCCCCCCCCCCCACCATCTTCCGGCTGAAAAAGAGCCCTGGAGATAACGCAAAATGAAGAGGAGCTTAAAGAGGTTTCTAAGGGTGCAATGGGCTGTAAATGGCTTCAGAAGGGTTAGAGAAGATCCTTTGAATTTACACTATATTACCAAAAGTATTGGGACGCCTGCCTTTACACGCACATGAACTTTAATGGCATCCCAGTCTTAGTCCGTAGGGTTCAATATTGAGTTGGCTCCGCCCTTTGCAGCTATAACACCTTCAACTCTTCTGGGAAGGCCGTCCACAAGGTTTAGGAGTGTGTCTATGGGAATGTTTGACCATTCTTCCAGAATTGCAATTGTGAGGTCAGGCACTGATGTTGGATGAGAAGGCCTGGCTCGCAGTCTCCACTCTAATGCCCCGTACACACGGTCGGATTTTCCGATGGAAAATGTCCGATCGGAGCGTGTTGTCGGAAATTCCGACCGTGTGTGGACTCCATCGGACATTTTCCATCGGATTTTCCGACACACAAAGTTTGAGAGCAGGAGATAAAATTTTCCGACAACAAAATCCGTTGTCGGAAATTCCGATCGTGTGTACACAAATCCGACGGACAAAGTGCCACGCATGCTCAGAATAAATAAAGAGATGAAAGCTATTGGCCACTGCCCCGTTTATAGTCCCGACGTACGTGTTTTACGTCACCGCGTTTAGAACGATCGGATTTTCCGATAACTTTGTGCGACCGTGTGTATGCAAGACAAGTTTGAGCCAACATCCGTCTGAAAAAATCCTAGGATTTTGTTGTCGGAATGTCCGAACAAAGTCCGACCGTGTGTACGGGGCATTAGTCAATCCCAAAGGTGTTCTATCAGGTTGAGGTCAGGACTCTGTGCAAGCCGATCAAGTTCCTCCACCCCAAACTCGCACATCCATGTCTTTATGGACCTTGCTTTGTGCTCTGGTGAGTAGTCATGTTGGAACAGGAAGGGGCCGTCCCCAAACTGTTCCCACAAAGTTGGGAGCATGAAATTGTCCAAAATGTCTTGGTATGCTGACGCCTTAAGAGTTCCCTTCACTGGAACTAAGGGGCCAAACCCAACCCCTGAGAAACAACCCCAACACCATAATCCCCCCTCCACCAAATGATTTGGCTTGGCTCGCATTCTCCGCTCTAATTCATTCCAAAGATGTTCTATCGCAGTGATGGCGAACCTCGGCATCCCAGATGTTTTGGAACTACATTCCCCATGATGTTCAACTACACTGCTGAGTGCATGAGCATCATGGGAAATGTAGTTCCGAAACATCTGGGGTGCCAAGGTTCGCCATCACTGTTCTATCGGGTTGAGGTCAGGACTCTGTGCAGGCCAGTCAAATTCTTTCACTTGGGGTACATTCATGACAGATGTGATCACTAGTGATCTGTAATTGGCTACAGCTAATCACATGGTACAGGGTGATGTAATGGGCCAGGTGCCACGTGATAGCTGTGGGCCAATCACAGCATAGTCAACGCAGCATTCATAACAGCTTTGTTGAGATTGTGATCATGTGATCACAAGAACCCCTGGCTGCGGAAGGCAACGGACATGGGGGAGGGGGTGGGGGTTTTATGGTTGCTGCGTGCCCCAGCAGGCTAAGCCCATGCAAGCAAAATGATGCACATGGAGGTGATTTTGCCCGCAGGTGCCGCACAGGCCCAGCCGCAGTAGATGAACTAGGGAGGTCCAGTGGGGAACTTGACCACTCGTAAATGACCTCTCCCTGCCTCTCTTCAGTGCCGCTATTTGCATCGCCAGTCTCTCCCCCCCCCCCCCCCCCCCGGGCAATTTGGAGCTAACAAAGACCAGTGGCACATCTGCGCATGCGCAGCAGATCCCCGCGTGTGCACACAAATGCCACCAGCTTCTGGTGGATGGGAGCTACCTGCACATGCACCACAAATGTGCAGCCTATTAACACACTGCCTCCTGGGATGGCTGAGCCATTGCCATGGGCAGCGGGGCCTAACCTAGCCTGAAAAACCCAGAAGTGAAGCAACAATCCATCCATGTCCCCTGAGACCAGGTCATCCTGGACCCCCCCCCCCCTTAGCCTGTGACTGGACAGTGAAAGAAGAAGCATCACAGTGATAAGCTCATCTGTCACTCTGCTCTCTTCTCCTATCAGCATCGTCAGCACAAGAACAGATCGGCTCATTCCTTTCCCAGTCTGAGCTCCGCTGTGCGAGGACTGCAAACTGGGTCAAATTCAGGGACTTACACTAAATGCATTTAAAAATTAAATGATGTCGTTTTGATTAGAGATGCATTGATTTGTGCGTTTTATATCCTGAATTCAGCTTTTAGATCATTTTTAGGCATGGGCATCGTGGCATATACATGTAAGGTCATTTTACCCAGCATTGCCGCAGTGCCTTTCCGCTGGTGACACCTAGGTGTCTAATGGGGTTGATATTCCTGTAGGTGTTTAGAACGTGATTTGGCATTGCTGAAAAATAGGTCAAAGCAGTGGAAAATGCAATTCAATGTTTCCAAATGTAAAATGAATGCAAATAGGAAAAGAGAACGCTCTATTGAGGTCATTGTTAACCAGAACTAAAGAAGAAAAAGATTTGGGGGCACTCAATGCAGATTGAAAAATGAGTAAACAGTGTGACCTGGCAGGCCGAAAAAGAGAATAGAATTCTGGGGCACATCACTAGAGGGGTCACCGGGAGGAAGGAGGTCCTGATTCCTCTATATAGATCTTTATATCACTAGAGGGGTCACCGGGAGGAGGAAGGAGGTCCTGATTCCTCTATATAGATCTTTATATCACTAGAGGGGTCACCGGGAGGAGGAAGGAGGTCCTGATTCCTCTATATAGATCTTTATATCACTAGAGGGGTCACCGGGAGGAGGAAGGAGGTCCTGATTCCTCTATATAGATCTTTATATCACTAGAGGGATCACCAGCAGGAGGAAGGAGGTCCTGATTCTTCTATATAGATCTTTATATCACTAGAGGGGTCACCAGCAGGAGGAAGGAGGTCCTGATTCCTCTATATAGATCTTTATATCACTAGAGGGATCACCGGCAGGAGAAGGAGGTCCTGATTCCTCTATATAGATCTTTATATCACTAGAGGGATCACCGGCAGGAGAAGGAGGTCCTGATTCCTCTATATAGATCTTTATATCACTAGAGGGGTCACCAGCAGGAGGAAGGAGGTCCTGATTCCTCTATATAGATCTTTATATCACTAGAGGGGTCACCGGGAGGAGGAAGGAGGTCCTGATTCCTCTATATAGATCTTTATATCACTAGAGGGATCACCAGCAGGAGGAAGGAGGTCCTGATTCTTCTATATAGATCTTTATATCACTAGAGGGATCACCGGGAGGAGGAAGGAGGTCCTGATTCCTCTACATAGATCTTTATATCACTAGAGGGGTCACCAGCAGGAGGAAGGAGGTCCTGATTCCTCTATATAGATCTTTATATCACTAGAGGGATCACCAGCAGGAGGAAGGAGGTCCTGATTCCTCTATATAGATCTTTATATCACTAGAGGGATCACCAGCAGGAGGAAGGAGGTCCTGATTCCTCTATATAGATCTTTATATCACTAGAGGGGTCACCGGGAGGAGGAAGGAGGTCCTGATTCTTCTATATAGATCTTTATATCACTAGAGGGATCACCAGCAGGAGGAAGGAGGTCCTGATTCTTCTATATAGATCTTTATATCACTAGAGGGATCACCAGCAGGAGGAAGGAGGTCCTGATTCCTCTATATAGATCTTTATATCACTAGAGGGGTCACCAGCAGGAGGAAGGAGGTCCTGATTCCTCTATATAGATCTTTAGTCCAGAGATGAGCAGCATATCATTAGAGACTGCTGGATGTAATCAATACCTGAAAAACTCGGTCACAAATCATTTGATCTGATTTCAGCTTTGAACATGGCGGATCAATCCAGTCTGCTCCAAGTAGGACTTTTTTTTCCGCTTTTCGGTTAGGCTGGAATTCTTTTTTTTCAAAGTTATATACAGTAAATATTCTCGGCCTAAAGGGAAATACCATCAGCGTTATTTACTGATGGGAACCTTGGAAGAGTTCTCCAATAGACCATGAGTGGGTCGTTAATTGGGGATAAATCTCTGGAACTAATCAGCAGATGTGACATTATTGACATTGTAATTCTGTGTTAATCAGTTTCCTCTGAGGACGGGAAGGCAGAGCCGGGCAATGGCGGCAAGGTTCTCCCATCTTAGAATCCGTCCCGTCTTTGTCGGTCATTAAAGGACACTGAATTAATGTTCTCATTTACTAACAGGTGCTGAATGTTAGAGCTAGTTAGTGTAATTACCTCGATGATAATTGAGTTAAACAGGGAAAGGGAACAGCAGCAGTTGATTTAGTTTATGTAAACCAATCAAAGCGCGGTGTTAAAGGGAAATCTATAATGGGTTTGGGGTCAATTTGAATTCAATATAAAGTTTATGTGAGCCCAAAAAATGAGCTTATCTTATTTGCTACTCTATATATATAATATATACCTAGTACATGAATATACCTTCTAAAGATTTACCTATTTATTCCAAATAAAAATACAAGTATACAAATCTGACACCAAATTAAAGCCCCATCTGTCTGCAGTCTCTGATCATCTCCTGTACTATGTCTGCGGTCTCTGATCATCTCCTGTACTATGTCTGCAGTCTCTGATCATCTCCTGTATTATGTCTGCAGTCTCTGATCATCTCCTGTACTATGTCTGCAGTCTCTGATCATCTCCTGTATTATGTCTGCAGTCTCTGATCATCTCTTGCAACATGTCTACAGTCTCTGATCATCTCCTGTACTATGTCTGCAGTCTCTGACCATCTCCTGTACTATGTCTGCAGTCTCTGATCATCTCCTGTATTATGTCTGCAGTCTCTGATCATCTCCTGTATTATGTCTGCAGTCTCTGATCATCTCCTGTACTATGTCTGCAGTCTCTGATCATCTCCTGTATTATGTCTACAGTCTCTGATCATCTCCTGTACTATGTCTGCAGTCTCTGACCATCTCCTGTACTATGTCTGCAGTCTCTGATCATCTCCTGTACTATGTCTACAGTCTCTGACCATCTCCTGTACTATGTCTGCAGTCTCTGATCATCTCTTGCAACATGTCTACAGTCTCTGACCATCTCCTGTACTATGTCTGCAGTCTCTGATCATCTCCTGTATTATGTCTGCAGTCTCTGACCATCTCCTGTATTATGTCTGCAGTCTCTGATCATCTCCTGTATTATGTCTGCAGTCTCTGATCATCTCCTGTATTATATCTGCAGTCTCTGATCATCTCCTGTATTATGTCTGCAGTCTCTGACCATCTCCTGTACTATGTCTGCAGTCTCTGATCATCTCCTGTACTATGTCCGCAGTCTCTGATCATCTCCTGTACTATGTCTGCAGTCTCTGATCATCTCCTGTATTATGTCTGCAGTCTCTGATCATCTCCTGTATTATGTCTGCAGTCTCTGATCATCTCCTGTATTATATCTGCAGTCTCTGATCATCTCCTGTATTATGTCTGCAGTCTCTGACCATCTCCTGTACTATGTCTGCAGTCTCTGACCATCTCCTGTACTATGTCTGCAGTCTCTGATCATCTCCTGTACTATGTCTACAGTCTCTGACCATCTCCTGTACTATGTCTGCAGTCTCTGATCATCTCTTGCAACATGTCTACAGTCTCTGACCATCTCCTGTACTATGTCTGCAGTCTCTGATCATCTCCTGTATTATGTCTGCAGTCTCTGACCATCTCCTGTATTATGTCTGCAGTCTCTGATCATCTCCTGTACTATGTCCGCAGTCTCTGATCATCTCCTGTACTATGTCTGCAGTCTCTGATCATCTCCTGTATTATGTCTGCAGTCTCTGATCATCTCCTGTACTATGTCTGCAGTCTCTGATCATCTCCTGTATTATGTCTGCAGTCTCTGATTATCTCCTGCACTATGTCTGCAGTCTCTGATCATCTCCTGTATTATGTCTGCAGTCTCTGATCATCTCCTGTATTATGTCTGCAGTCTCTGACCATCTCCTGTATTATGTCTGCAGTCTCTGATCATCTCCTGTACTATGTCCGCAGTCTCTGATCAACTTCTGTACTATGTCTGCAGTCTCTGATCATCTCCTGTATTATGTCTGCAGTCTCTGATCATCTCCTGTATTATGTCTGCAGTCTCTGATCATCTCCTGTATTATGTCTGCAGTCTCTGACCATCTCCTGTATTATGTCTGCAGTCTCCGATCATCTCCTGTACTATGTCTGCAGTCTCTGATCATCTCCTGTACTATGTCTGCAGTCTCTGATCATCTCCTGTATTATGTCTGCAGTCTCTGATCATCTCCTGTATTATGTCTGCAGTCTCTGATCATCTCCTGTATTATGTCTGCAGTCTCTGATCATCTCCTGTATTATGTCTGCAGTCTCTGATCATCTCCTGTATTATGTCTGCAGTCTCTGATCATCTCCTGTATTATGTCTGCAGTCTCTGACCATCTCCTGTATTATGTCTGAAGTCTCCGATCATCTCCTGTACTATGTCTGCAGTCTCTGATCATCTCCTGTACTATGTCTGCAGTCTCTGACCATCTCCTGTATTATGTCTGCAGTCTCTGATCATCTCCTGTACTATGTCTGCAGTCTCTGATCATCTCCCGTATTATGTCTGCAGTCTCTGATCATCTCTTGTATTATGTTTGCAGTCTCTGATCATCTCCTGTATTATGCCTGCAGTCTCTGACCATCTCCTGTACTATGTCTGCAGTCTCTGATCATTACCTGTACTATGTCTGCAGTCTCTAACCATCTCCTGTACTATGTCTGCCGTCTCTGATCATCTCCTGTACTATGTCTGCAGTCTCTGACCATCTCCTGTATTATGTCTGCAGTCTCTGATCATCTCCTGTACTATGTCTGCAGTCTCTGATCATCTCCTGTACTATGTCTGCAGTCTCTGATCATCTCCTGTATTATGTCTGCAGTCTCTGATCATCTCCTGTATTATGTCTGCAGTCTCTGATCATCTCCTGTATCATGTCTGCAGTCTCTGATCATCTCCTGTACTATGTCTGCAGTCTCTGATCATCTCCTGTATTATGTCTGCAGTCTCTGATCATCTCCTGTACTATGTCTGCAGTCTCTGACCATCTCCTGTATTATGTCTGCAGTCTCTGATCATCTCCTGTACTATGTCTGCAGTCTCTGATCATCTCCTGTACTATGTCTGCAGTCTCTGATCATCTCTTGTATTATGTCTGCAGTCTCTGATCATCTCCTGTATTATGTCTGCAGTCTCTGATCATCTCCTGTACTATGTCTGCAGTCTCTGACCATCTCCTGTACTATGTCTGCAGTCTCTGATCATCTCCTGTACTATGTCTGCAGTCTCTGATCATCTCCTGTATTATGTCTGCAGTCTCTGATCATCTCCTGTATTATGTCTGCAGTCTCTGATCATCTCTTGTATTATGTCTGCAGTCTCTGATCATCTCCTGTATTATGTCTGCAGTCTCTGATCATCTCCTGTACTATGTCTGCAGTCTCTGATCATCTCCTGTATTATGTCTGCAGTCTCTGATCATCTCCTGTATTATGTCTGCAGTCTCTGATCATCTCCTGTATTATGTCTGCAGTCTCTGATCATCTCCTGTACTATGTCTGCAGTCTCTGATCATCTCCTGTATTATGTCTGCAGTCTCTGATCATCTCCTGTACTATGTCTGCAGTCTCTGATCATCTCCTGTATTATGTCTGCAGTCTCTGATCATCTCCTGTACTATGTCTGCAGTCTCTGATCATCTCTTGTATTATGTCTGCAGTCTCTGATCATCTCCTGTATTATGTCTGCAGTCTCTGATCATCTCCTGTACTATGTCTGCAGTCTCTGATCATCTCCTGTATTATGTCTGCAGTCTCTGATCATCTCCTGTATTATGTCTGCAGTCTCTGACCATCTCCTGTACTATGTCTGCAGTCTCTGACCATCTCCTGTACTATGTCTGCAGTCTCTGATCATCTCCTGTATTATGTCTGCAGTCTCTGATCATCTCCTGTACTATGTCTGCAGTCTCTGATCATCTCCTGTACTATGTCTGCAGTCTCTGATCATCTCCTGTACTATGTCTGCAGTCTCTGATCATCTCCTGTATTATGTCTGCAGTCTCTGATCATCTCTTGCAACATGTCTACAGTCTCTGATCATCTCCTGTACTATGTCTGCAGTCTCTGACCATCTCCTGTATTATGTCTGCAGTCTCTGACCATCTCCTGTACTATGTCTGCAGTCTCTGATCATCTCCTGTACTATGTCTACAGTCTCTGACCATCTCCTGTACTATGTCTGCAGTCTCTGATCATCTCTTGCAACATGTCTACAGTCTCTGACCATCTCCTGTACTATGTCTGCAGTCTCTGATCATCTCCTGTATTATGTCTGCAGTCTCTGACCATCTCCTGTATTATGTCTGCAGTCTCTGATCATCTCCTGTACTATGTCCGCAGTCTCTGATCATCTCCTGTACTATGTCTGCAGTCTCTGATCATCTCCTGTATTATGTCTGCAGTCTCTGATCATCTCCTGTACTATGTCTGCAGTCTCTGATCATCTCCTGTATTATGTCTGCAGTCTCTGATTATCTCCTGCACTATGTCTGCAGTCTCTGATCATCTCCTGTATTATGTCTGCAGTCTCTGATCATCTCCTGTATTATGTCTGCAGTCTCTGACCATCTCCTGTATTATGTCTGCAGTCTCTGATCATCTCCTGTACTATGTCCGCAGTCTCTGATCAACTTCTGTACTATGTCTGCAGTCTCTGATCATCTCCTGTATTATGTCTGCAGTCTCTGATCATCTCCTGTATTATGTCTGCAGTCTCTGATCATCTCCTGTATTATGTCTGCAGTCTCTGACCATCTCCTGTATTATGTCTGCAGTCTCCGATCATCTCCTGTACTATGTCTGCAGTCTCTGATCATCTCCTGTACTATGTCTGCAGTCTCTGATCATCTCCTGTATTATGTCTGCAGTCTCTGATCATCTCCTGTATTATGTCTGCAGTCTCTGATCATCTCCTGTATTATGTCTGCAGTCTCTGATCATCTCCTGTATTATGTCTGCAGTCTCTGATCATCTCCTGTATTATGTCTGCAGTCTCTGATCATCTCCTGTATTATGTCTGCAGTCTCTGACCATCTCCTGTATTATGTCTGCAGTCTCCGATCATCTCCTGTACTATGTCTGCAGTCTCTGATCATCTCCTGTACTATGTCTGCAGTCTCTGACCATCTCCTGTATTATGTCTGCAGTCTCTGATCATCTCCTGTACTATGTCTGCAGTCTCTGATCATCTCCCGTATTATGTCTGCAGTCTCTGATCATCTCTTGTATTATGTTTGCAGTCTCTGATCATCTCCTGTATTATGCCTGCAGTCTCTGACCATCTCCTGTACTATGTCTGCAGTCTCTGATCATTACCTGTACTATGTCTGCAGTCTCTGACCATCTCCTGTACTATGTCTGCCGTCTCTGATCATCTCCTGTACTATGTCTGCAGTCTCTGACCATCTCCTGTATTATGTCTGCAGTCTCTGATCATCTCCTGTACTATGTCTGCAGTCTCTGATCATCTCCTGTACTATGTCTGCAGTCTCTGATCATCTCCTGTATTATGTCTGCAGTCTCTGATCATCTCCTGTATTATGTCTGCAGTCTCTGATCATCTCCTGTATCATGTCTGCAGTCTCTGATCATCTCCTGTACTATGTCTGCAGTCTCTGATCATCTCCTGTATTATGTCTGCAGTCTCTGATCATCTCCTGTACTATGTCTGCAGTCTCTGACCATCTCCTGTATTATGTCTGCAGTCTCTGATCATCTCCTGTACTATGTCTGCAGTCTCTGATCATCTCCTGTACTATGTCTGCAGTCTCTGATCATCTCTTGTATTATGTCTGCAGTCTCTGATCATCTCCTGTATTATGTCTGCAGTCTCTGATCATCTCCTGTACTATGTCTGCAGTCTCTGACCATCTCCTGTACTATGTCTGCAGTCTCTGATCATCTCCTGTACTATGTCTGCAGTCTCTGATCATCTCCTGTATTATGTCTGCAGTCTCTGATCATCTCCTGTATTATGTCTGCAGTCTCTGATCATCTCTTGTATTATGTCTGCAGTCTCTGATCATCTCCTGTATTATGTCTGCAGTCTCTGATCATCTCCTGTACTATGTCTGCAGTCTCTGATCATCTCCTGTATTATGTCTGCAGTCTCTGATCATCTCCTGTATTATGTCTGCAGTCTCTGATCATCTCCTGTATTATGTCTGCAGTCTCTGATCATCTCCTGTACTATGTCTGCAGTCTCTGATCATCTCCTGTATTATGTCTGCAGTCTCTGATCATCTCCTGTACTATGTCTGCAGTCTCTGATCATCTCTTGTATTATGTCTGCAGTCTCTGATCATCTCCTGTATTATGTCTGCAGTCTCTGATCATCTCCTGTACTATGTCTGCAGTCTCTGATCATCTCCTGTATTTGATCATCTGTACTATGTCTGCAGTCTCTGATCATCTCCTGTATTATGTCTGCAGTCTCTGATCATCTCTTGTATTATGTCTGCAGTCTCTGATCATCTCCTGTATTATGTCTGCAGTCTCTGATCATCTCTTGTATTATGTCTGCAGTCTCTGATCATCTCCTGTATCATGTCAGCAGTCTCTGACCATCTCCTGTACTATGTCTGCAGTCTGTGACCATCTCCTGTACTATGTCTGCAGTCTCTGATCATATCCTGTATTATGTCTGCAGTCTCTGATCATCTCCTTTATTGTGTCTGCAGTCTCTGATCATCTCCTGTATCATGTCTGCAGTCTCTGACCATCTCCTGTATTATGTCTGCAGTCTCTGATGCCTGATTTGATGGGATGTGGGGGGTGTAGGAGGTATATATTTGGATATATGTGATTTGGTGGGATGTGGTGTAGGAGTATATATTAGTATATATGTTATTTGGTGGGATGTGGGGGGTGTAGGAGGTATATATATAGGATATATGTGATTTGGTGGGATGGGGGGGGGGGGTAGGAGGTATATATTAGGATATATGTGATTTGGTGGGATGTGGGGGGTGTAGGAGGTATATATTAGGATATATGTGATTTGGTGGGATGTGGGGGGGGGGGTGTAGGAGGTATATATTAGGATATATGTGATTTGGTGGGATGTGGGGGGTGTAGGAGGCAAGGATATATGTGATTTGGTGGGATGTGGGGGGGGGGGGGGGTGTAGGAGGTATATATTAGGATATATGTGATTTGGTGGGATGTGGGGGGTGTAGGAGGTATATATTAGGATGTGGTATATATATATGTGATTTGGTGGGATGTGGGGGGGGGTGTAGGAGGTATATATTAGG